>PNEN01000576.1:0-67495 GCA_002933655.1 Cercospora berteroae | reverse complement strand
GGTTGCAGCTTGTTTGGGGTTGCAGCTTGTTTGGGGTTGCAGCTTGTTTGGAGTTGAGTCTGGAGGATGATAGAGGTAGACCTGACGGGTGGAATGGGGTGGTTTTATAATACGCGCGATACCTGTCGCAGGCTTGCGTGAATGTTTGAGTCGTATAACAGCAGAGAATGAAAACTGTGGCAAAGAAAGGAAGAAGAATTGTAGTATGAGGTGGGTATGAGGCATGATGGTATGTGATTAGGAAGACCTTGTTGTGTACATTTTGACAGCTCGCCACTTCCGCTGTCAGCATGCAGATCGGACTCAGTTATAGCTGGATTACTGCTTGTGGAGTCAGAGATCTGTGTAGCAAACAATTCTTAGATCTGCAGGATCTGATTGCAGCCAACCGCGAGCCGAACCTCACTCTTACAGAGCTTCATGGTCGCTCAGATCCTGACCGAAGCGCATTCCACGTTCGATGATGCATCCTCTCCTCCATGGACTGACTGAGCTGGGCGGGCGGATGAAGACGCTGCGGAGGAGCGGCGGCCAGTTGCAGGACTTGATGTTCGAATTGAAGGACAGCGTCCTGGGCGAGAGCCGCCAGAGTCCGAATTTATTTGTGCTCCAGATTCCATAGGCGGAGCTGCAACTGTAGAGTCATTATGAGTTTCACCAACGTCACCACCATTCACAAAATCGTCCGTTACGTGGTTATCTGCTGGGAATGGCGATGGACCATCTTCGCCGAGGGACGAGGAGCAAATCTGTGGATGAGTTGCCAGCTGCTGGAGCAACAACGCCTGTCTCTGGGCGTACGCTTCTTGTTGCAGTAGCATTTCCAATTGCAAGATGGCCCAAGGAGTAGTCCAACCAAAAGTATATTGCTGATATCGCGATCGTTGTTGCTGTTCAAGCCAGTGCTGATAAGCCAAGAGTTGCCGTTCTTGTCGCAGTCTCGCCGCGAGAAGCACGATATGCGGCGGTGTTTCTGGCGGCACTCGGGCGCGGTACCAAGGGTCGAGAAAATTCATGATTGGCAGTGAACGGTCGTGTGCGGATTCGTGCTAGGCTCGAAAAGGCGCGGGAAGGTGTGAGCTTTTGTAGATGGAGAGGCGTATGCCACAGTTGTGAATGCACACTCCAGAATGGGAACATGCTCTTCTATGCCGCGAGAGTCGGTGCGTAGAAGCAACAGTGGTTCCAAAATGTTCCGGTTTTACCTTTCCTCCTTTCTATTCCAGGGGGTTCGTTCCTGGAAGCGGTGCTTCGAGGTATTCTGTCGCGAACAGCGCCGGCTGCTGCAAATGCTCGCTCGAGAGAGGCAGTATCTTTTGGGTAACTGAAGTGGACACTGAAGCTCAGCAGAAGATCATTTTCTACGCGACAAGAACGTCTTGGAAGGATTCGACTCAGAGTAGTGAGCTTAGACAGAAGACTGTCTATTTCGGTCAGCACATGTTCATACAATTGTGCAACTTTTTCCATATGCACATAGACCACGAGCTCCACTCCGCGCGCGGCGGGGAGCATATCTTGACTCCGACCAGGCCGCACAGGACGATGTGCATTCGCCCATCACTTCCATCACATACGATCTGAGCTCAAAATGTGTATTAATTCCCAGCTCTTCACAGTACCCCTGGTTCCGCCTTTTTGACACGCTCATCTTGACCGCGCCAAATCGCCTCTCACCGAACATAAAATGCTTCCAATGCTAACCACGCCATAATCGTCCAAAACCAGTGGATCCTGCACGCCAATGGGATATCCAATGGGCTCAACAGCATCCGCATCGGTGTATACCTGGCAAGCCACAGTTTCGATATCGACTCCTTCGCTGACGTCTGGGTCGAAGGAAATCTCACTTGCGTTGACAGTATCAGACGTGAGTTTGTTGAGTTCGACTGGCTACATTGGCTCGTACAAGTGAGACATATTGCGTGAGGCGCAAGTTCATCGTCGTGGGACCATGTAGGATGCCGGAGTCTGGCAGAACTGGTACTTGTATACTGGTGTATACTAGTCTGCGACATATTGCAAAAGGCGTCGCAAGCGTTGGAGCGGAGGTGAGACCGGTTGAGAGCAGGCGACGTGAGTGGCGGGAGTTCCCTTTTCGGGCCCGGTTCTCCGGTTCTTAAGGAAACGGCGACCCGCGACCGCTCATCTGCACTTACTGTCGGACATGTACGCTTGCTGGAATTGATCTTCCTCTCATCGACATCAACAATGGCTGCTGGTGAGACTGATATTCCAGAATGCACGATGGCTGGTCTAGATCTCGGTTGTCCCACACGCTTGGCACGACCCTTGCCCCGATTCGCCGATGTGTATGGAGCTGCTGCGCGTCCTGCAACCGCACTGGACGACTCCTCCAGCGCCCAACAACTCCCGCCGATACCACGACTTCGACAATTTGGACTTCATCTTACCAATTTAGCTACGGATAGGCGCTGATACAGATCGCTCGCCACCGCTCCAAGCTCAAAGAGAGCTCCGCTGTGCTCCAGACGACGCCACGACGCGTTGCGCTTCCGGCCCTTCCCACTCACCCAGCAACTGTCGTGATGCCAAGATAGCGCGGTAGAGCCTTCGATTGGGATCAATTGTTGATTATATCCTCTCCTCTCGATCAAGCACATCGCTGCCAACCATGTCGGAAGCTCTGTTGCTCCAGAACACTGTCAACAAACCGGGCACCTCTTGCCTGGGCTGCCGCCGGAGAAAACTCAAATGCAGCCGGGAACACGAAGGCTGCTTCAATTGCTTGAAAAGCGAACTGCCATGTGTATATCCTACTCCCGACCTCGGCGTCAAGCGGAAACGAGGTCCGTACAAGAAAGACAAGCCGCCTCGCCAACGGCACCTTGAGGACCTGGTTAAATATCTGGAGCCAAAGAACGAGCAAGCGAAAGCTTCGCAGCCAGGCGATTCCGTCAGTCCAGGTCGTGCCTCGTCTTCTGGAGCTTCGGGAACCCCCTATACGACTGCAAGTGAACGTCCGCCGCCACAGTCTCCAAATCAGCAGAGCCTGGTCCAAGATGCACTGCACGCTCTCACCAAGTCTGCTGCAAAAGACGAAGATCTGCGCAAGGACGATGGAGGCATTGGCTTACATGGCAGCAACCCCACGACAGCAAATTTGTATTCCAGCAGCCACCCTCACCCCACTCCCGCTCGAATCTTCGAGTATTGGAATCTTTTTGTGACGAGAGTGGATCCCATGGTCAAGATCATTCATTGTCCTTCATTCTTCACCAAGATCATAAGTCTCATCAACAACCCTTCCAGCGTCTCTTCGTCCACGAAAGCTATGATCTTCAGCATGTATTACGCTGCGCTGAGTACATGTTCCGCACAAGAGACGCGGCAGAAGTTTGGAGAAGGTCAAGAGATTCTGTTCAGTCGTTATGGCAAGTGCATCATGGAGGAAATACGCAGAAATTACGAAATTCCGGAGCTCGAAGGCTTGCAGGCTTTAACTTTATACATAGTAGGTCATTCATTAGGAACTTTTGCACGCTCGACTGACAGTTGTAGGTCTGCATACGCCGATCTGATAGCATGACTGGAATCGCAGATCTTTTTCACGAGGCAGTACGCTGTGCACAGCTCATCAAGCTAGAAGAAGAACCCGAGGGACGCTATCCACCATTCGAGGTGGAGTACCGGCGGCGATTGTGGTACCACCTATGTGGGCTTGAATCTCGAACGGCAGAGGAAGGTGGTTCGAGAAAGTACAGCATTTTCAAAGACAAGAAAGTGGAATTGCCGCGAAATTTGAACGACTGCGACTTGAACCCGCGCATGACAGTAAGCCCAGTGACGCGACTAGGCATCACCGATTCCACCTTTCCAATACTCAGATTCAAGATACATCACCTAGTATTTGGGATCTGGAACATTGGGAGCGGCTCTCCAGCAGGCACTCCTGGCATCACTGAACGACAGCGACAATTTTATGACGACGCAAAATCCGACCTTGATCATGTCTACATGAGATTTATGGATGAATCAAGGCCGTACGACTGGCTGTGTGTCAACTTCATTGAAGGAATGCTAACCAAAGCTCGCCTTCTTATCAATTTCCCTCGTGGCACCGTCCCCACCAAAACCATGCCTGAGGAAGATCGCATGACTCTGCTTGAGTCGTCGGTGGACATCATTAAGCGTACTCATGCGCTTGCTGTGGACGATCGCATCTCCGACTGGGTATGGTATTTTAGAGGCTATGTACAGTGGCACTCGCTGGCCATAATCGTTGCCGAGTTGGCATGGAGCCGTGATGAGAACTTCACGAACATGGCCTGGAGTGTGCTGGACAGACTCTTGGTGCAATGGGACAAACTCTACCAGTCGAAGAAGGACGACCCTGCATGGACACACGTAAACGAATCGATTCAACGAGCGAGAAAAGCGCGTCAGCACAAGAGGTCGGCCGGCGCAACACAACCAGAGAATGTGCATAAACGACCACGGCACGATGCGCCTCCACTTCCGCAACAGATTGTGCCCCCACCACTGCAGACCAATGTGCATCATCAGCAAATCCTTCAGCACCGCCCAGCGTCGGTTAGCAACACCACAATGCCTCCGCAGAGCACCCAATATCTGCCAAATGCGCAGGCTGCGATTCCAATGTACAACGACGGGCCGACGCCAGAATCACAGGTCTCGGCAGGTTCTGGGTTATACGAAGAGCTCAGCCCCATCGACTGGAACCTTGATCCGTTCGCGATAACTGACTGGAACGCTTTCAACACAGTTTTTACCAACAATCTTTGGGACGACTTGTTGCCAATGCAGAATATGGACATGGGAATGCAGGACGGTGGCCATTGGTGGCCTCCGAACAACAATGTGATGCCGGCCTACGGACATTATCACACGCAAGGACAATACTATGGTTGAGGCATGATATATGCAAATTGAATACGAGTGCTTCGATTGGTTCTTCGCATGTGGCTCAACGTGACTGCTGAGAGCCTTCTGCAGGATGTCGCATCCCTCGAACTTTTTGGATACCGCTACGCTGCCGTGTCGAACAAAGCTGTATGCGACAGAGCCCCCGATTTTTGAGGAAACAAAGAGGGATGGACGTCTCAACTGCATGTTCGTATACATGTCGATTCGTGCACAGATACGATGCTCTCGCCACGAGTCAATGACGTGCAGACTGTGGGTCACATATCACTCCGGCTGCGAGAGAACAGCCGGCGCACAAGTTGAGCAAGGGAGAGAAGACTGTACGAATGCACTCACGACGTCAGTGTGGCAATACCAAACGAGCAAAGAATGTATTCATGGGGTGGGGTGGCGTGCTCGAGGAAAGGAAAGGAGTACATAGGACTGATACCCACTCTTTAGTCTCGTGGATCAACTGTCTTCGTGCCGGATGGGTATAAAACAGCCAGCAACTTTACATTACTTCCGTATACTCTGCCCCAGCCCTGCCTCAAGCTCTTCCTCCTTGCCAATGGCCTCCTGACTTTCCACCTCGTGCCGCTGCTGTAAGTGCGAGACATGTCCCCACGTGGCGATTACAATAATCTCAGCGCAAATTATGAGTTCCGCCACGATTGTGAAGTTCACCAACGACAGCAGCGATTCCATCGTTAGACCATCCTCTGCGGTGCTTGCCGCCCACTCTGACAGTTTCTCATGGCTGCAAGCCGAAAATGTGGGATTGAAGCTCAATTTCGAGGGTCCTGTAAGACGGCACACAGGCACGAGCTCCGACTGCGCGAACTGGAGCCTCAAGCAGAGATATGCAATCCAACCCGCGATAAATGGCCCATAGAGCGCGACTGCCATTCCTGGTAAACACGGGGACACGATCCTGGGGCGTGGGGTTCTGTCGCTGAGCCATGTGATGTAAATTCCAGAGATGAAGATAAAGACGGACGCAAATTTCCAGTATGCCTCTGTGGTTGCTAGCGCGAGCTGTACTTCGACCTGGCGATCCATGACTGAAGAAGCAGCGAGTGATAGGCTTGGCAGGTCAGGCAGCTCTTGCGATAATGCTCAGCGTTTGCGATATCTTGAGTCGATGAACTTCTCCGTGTGCCGGGTCGCAGGAGCGAGAACAGTATGAAGCGGCTGCGGCGGTATGATGACTTTGGTTGTGCTTCTGTACAACCTGCTGGAAAATTGGTGCTGTTGTTCGGCCACCGCAAGAGGATCAGAGATGGTGGATGTATCGATATGCACTTCGTAATATTTCATAGAAGTGTCGCCGAATGCTCGGATTGTCGCAAAGGTACACAGGAGTTGCGAGAGAAGTGTAGTATACAAAGCACTTGCCAAGACTTCCAGATTGACTGTCGGGGCGCGGTACCCGATTGCAATCTTTATGTGGATTTGTGGCCTCACGAGAAGTAAAAGCATACGTGTTCGGAGTTTCTTAAGAACGGGGTTCGCTGGATTGTGCCAGTCAGATTCATCCAGGTTGACGCGTTGGGTCGATGTCAATATATTCCGCTGGTTTGTATCGAAGGCGTTCCGAACGTAGCATGTGTCACATTGGCCACCATGATCTCTATTCTGATCGCGAGGAAGGCATACCTTTCTCTGCAGAAAGAGGGGCTTCATAGCCCACGTGGCAGGGTACGGTCGAAAACGGGCGCCGAGGAATCGTCGGAGATGCGACTAGTGATCGCAAGAAACCAGCCCCTTTCCCAGAAATGCAAGGCATTCTCTGCTTCTGAGCCTAGCGAAGAGGCGCGATAGCTCAGCAGTGAGCTGTCGGAGACACCATTGCTTGCGTACCTCCAATCGATGACTTTGAGCACAACATCAGCTACGAATATCTCCGCGGGCAGGAATCACCAATTAAGATATCCTGCGCGAATCATCAGGAATGAGCCTACTCAGGATTTAAGACCCTGACCATCTTCATCCGAACCCGTCAGGGTGGTCAGAAGCGTCATGTGTGATGCCTTCTGGGACGATGTGAGTCCCATCTCCATCGAAGTCAGCTCCCAGTCAGAAGCCCACTGTCAACGCGCCAGAAACAAACCTCCGATGTCCTTCGACCGATACAACTCATCGATGTTATAGGCAGTGACTGAGAATACAAGAATTTTCGGCCCTGCACTCGGTGGAAATTAGTGATCACTCCGCTGAGACATAGCGCCAAAGATCTGTTCCAGGTCCAGACCAGGCAGCTGAGATGTCGTTCACTGTTCAGAGACAGCCGTAACAGCAGTCATGCCTCTAGATAGAATCTGAAGCACCTTTCTGGCCGTGGCTAGCCTCATGGGCTAGGAAAGTCCCGTTTCGCTAGAGAAATCCGTGCTTGCCAGCGACCGCTCCGCTGAGACGCAGCGCCCAAGATCTATTCTGAGGTCAGACCAGGAGGCTGAGACGCCATTCATTACTCAGAGGAGCGGTAACAGTAGCTATGCCTCCGAATAAGTTCTATGGCGACTTCCTCGGCCGTAGCTAGCCTCGTAAGCTGGAAGGCTTCTGTTTCGCCAGAGAAAGGCGTGCTTGCCAGCGATCGATTCAGGAGAGCTGCCACCGCAGTGAGTCCTGCTGGAATTCCGGTCCTTTAGCTTCGAGTATTAGAGGCAGACATTGAGGAGCTAGCTGACAGGAATAAAAATGTGATAGGAAGGTCTTCGCATGTGCCAGACCAAGAGCGGGCAGAACGAGGCGTCGGTATCGGTCCAGCTAGCGTGAAATGTCCAATCAACTTATTTAGCATTTGATTGTCGCTTTCATTGGTGAATTACGCAAAGTGCAGTGAGGAGCTCTTTGATATGTGACGTTACAAGACTTCTTTTGCCGGCTATCTGACTCTTTTGTCCTGCGACTCAAGGAGTTAATCTGCAATGAGACAATTGCGACCTTGCATGCCCGTTCTGATCACAAAACTGCGAGCAGTGGCAGAGCAATGGCAGCGCCCATACCGCTCATCGCCTTGCTGCCCGCATTATCAGCTGGCGCCGTGCTTGATGGCGTGGTCTCCGCTCCACCAGTAGCACTCATGTTGCTGCCAACAGTTGTCGAGCCTGTCGTGCCTGTACACATTGGAACGTGTTAGTTATGCAGCAGGGGGTACTTCTTCACACTCGGCACGAAGCCTTCTTACCAGTAGTACTCATACTGGAGTCTGTGTTAGCGGTGCTGGATGCTGCCGACTGTCCGCTGGTTGAGGTTGAAGTCATACTCTGTGTGCCCGAAGAGGTCGTAGAAAATTGGCATTTGCGGGCCAGATCGAATGCATCGTTGTCGGCATCTCCGCCGTTGTTCTTGATGCAGTTGGCGCAGTCCGGGATCACTGAAGCCGCATTCTGAGCACCGCACACGCACTGCAGGTAGGCGTCGTCTCCACCTAAAGTTTTCGAGTTGGTACGTTGATGATATTGAACCGCTCGTGGCTCACTTACTGGTAGAGTCGTCACATTGCTGGGTCGAGCTAACGAGCGCATTGCAAGTGCTTTGACAAGCGTTTGGAATGTCGTTTGAGTCAATGTCTTGTGCTCCTGCGAGGGCGGCCAAGGCCACAGCTAGGAAGATGCGTGAAGAGTGCATGGTTGCTCTTGAGCGTTGGCTGAATTGTTGTCAAAGAGGGAAGAGGGTCTAACAGACTGAGATACTCGTATCCTTGGGCTGCTGCTCGATCTATATATCAAGATGTGGCAGGCAGCCGCATACTTCAGATCCCATACAACGTTGCACAGTCCCTCACTAGAACATTGACGGCCTGCTCCATGATGTCAGAAAATTGGGGCCCTGAGTAAAGTGATCTTGAGGTCGCAGAAGCACATATGCACTGTGTCGCCAGTAGAGTGCGGCAAAATACGAACGTTACTCTTAGCGTACACTGACTGCCTTGTTCAGATCGGACGACATAGCTCCAGGGCGCTTGGCGCCACGAATCGCTCTGTTCCGGTTGTCTGCGCCACGCGGCCGCGAGTGCCCAATGCGAAAACCTTGATATGTTGATCAACCTTGTTGCATAGGTCTCCCATCGGAGACGTCTGGTGGCTGAGATGCACGGATGGATCTCTGCATCTGTCGGCATCTGTAGGCTAGCTGCGCCGTGCGTTTCAGTCTGTTCATGGAATGTAACGTCAGTATGGAGCAAAACGTGTACAGCCTCATGCGGTTAGCTGCTTGAGCCGCTGAGATCGTCAATCACATTGGAACAAGCCGGATGAAGGTGCCCCAAGCTTCGCTAAGCGTTACCAATGCTGGAGAAGTGCAGAAGTACTCCGCGTGTTCGGCAGATTGACAAGCAAAGCCAATATGTCTTGTACTTGGCGATCGCGTGTCGAGGATAATCACAAGAAGAATTGTCCAGGCAACTGCAACATTGCGGGAACGGCTTGGAGCCCATTGAGCTTTTGGTTGTCACGAGTTTGACCCGTGAAGAGTTCGAGCCGCCTGCGTGTAGATATGAGAGGAATGTCAGCTTTTGATGACTGAACATGAAGAGATTTCTTGCCCGATATGCACCCTCAAAACAGTGACGAAGCCGTGAAGTGAATAATTCGATCCGCGGCCGCGCATCCGTGCGGATTCGGCAGGTGCTCGTGTGACCACATACCGCTTTATGACGTGGCGTCTGTGGCGCGAAGTCAGCGGCATTCGGAAGAGACTCCGTCATTCGCCGACGGCCGACCCATTTCGACACCTGCATGTTTGGGGCAAGGCCTTCTCGTCACATCTCTTCCGAGTCGCTTGGGGTTGTTCAGCCTTGATGGCACGATCGCTCGCTACATGGTAGAGTCATCGGAGAGGCCGAACGATCAGCGATCATTAAATCATGCAGCTGTCAGGATCCGGATGGGCAGTGAATGCAGATAAGTCTTGGATATTTCGCACGCCTTAGGAGATGTTCTCTCCCAGGAAGGTGCCTCAGGCGTGAGGGGCCACTCCGTACCCATCTTCCAAGTCGTACGCTGCTGAGCATTAGAATGACCATCGTAGATCGTGCGGTGTCAGATGATCGATGGCGGTACCGCAACACTATCGCGATGGAGAGATTGTGCTCGCATTGTGGAAACAGATCGTTAATCTGCGGATCATCTGGCAAATAAGCCAACAGCAAGAATATTGGTCTTCTCGATCCCCTGAGAAGCCGGTGCAGTCCAGAGTCTTCCGCAGTGTCTCTTCTGCAAGCATAGAACGCCCTTGGGAAGCATTCAGTCACCATCATTCCTAAAGCAAATGTCAAACCAACAGCGTCAGTCACGACTCGCCGAGCTCGAGCGACGAGTCAGCGCGATTGAGAAATGCAACAGCGACATGTTGGCAATTCTACGTTCGTCTCTCGGCCCAGCTGAGCAACCGCAGTCTACGGCGCCCCAAGGATCGCAAGCTGTCCAAACTGCTGCATCAAGCTCATCGTCCGCAATCGCATTGAGCAGCCGACAGGCAGTGGACGAAGGAGTGGAATACCGGAGTCTGAAGCGCCAGGTAGAGAGGTTGGAGAAACTCGTTGCTTCGCATGAGCGTGCTCAACGTGCCGAGCGTTCGGACCAGTCTGAGTTTGAGATGGTCGATGCTGGTAATGAAGCGGAGAATGGGAAAAGCGAAGAGCCAGTGCGTTTACCACCATCTTGGCCATTTCGGGTTATGTATACACGGAGACCAAATCTGGCCGACGGCCGCCAGGATCGTCAGGAATGGCGTAATGTAGTGTGAGGAAAGAATAGATCTCGAATTTGGGCGTATGAGATCTTTGTCGCTTTGATATGCAGTGACCGGTATAGTTCTGTACTTTCAGGAGTGCGTCAAGATCTGATCTGCCCTGTCGCGTCTCGAGCACCCCAGACAAGTCATCGTTGAAGCCGTCCTCGCGTGACAATTTCCATTGCTTAAGGTCCACATGCTTAGACCAGGCCCCCTGGTGCAGGTCATGATGCGAGGCGGCTTTGTTGATGAGTGTCGTGAGGAGTGATGTTGCGAAGAGGTGAGACGCGACGCCCCAAGCTCGAAGCTCGGCGCCAGCAACGTCAGATCATCACAGGCAGCTTCCCGGAGGTCAAGTTCGCTGCCTACACACACTACGATGACCCCATAACACATGGCTTTGGATTCGACGAGCGGCTATGCTGCTGCTGGAGGCGCGCAAGACGATGCGCTGCCCATCTTCGAGGTGCAGCGCGTGCAAATGAAGTTCGACATCTCCGCCGATTTCGTGGCCGCCCAAGTCGCCAATAACGTGCTCGTGCTTGCCTTGTCTACAGGACGACTATTGCGATTCGACTTGGACAACGCCGCCGATATTGACGACATCGACTTACCCAAACGCCCAGCTGAAATCGGTGTCATTCGAAAGCTGTTCATCGATCCATCCGCGTCGCATCTGCTCATCTCTACTACGCTTGGGGAGAACTACTACCTACATGTGCAGTCACGGCAGCCGAAGCCGCTGAACAAGTTGAAAGGGGTGCAGATTGAGAGTGTGGCCTGGAATTCGTCTCTACCGACGTCGTCTACGAGGGAGATTCTGCTGGGCACGACAGACGGAAACATCTACGAGACATACATCGAGCCTAGTACCGAGTTCTACAGGAGCTCGGAGAAGTATCTTCGCAATGTCTACAATCCTCAAGATGGAGCTGTGGTGGGACTATACGCAGATGTGATGGTGAACAAGCCGGAGACGCGGAGAGTGCTGGTAGCGACACAACATAAGCTTCTGCACTTTGTAGGCAGAACTGGAGGACGTGGCTATGAATCTGGTGGCTCCATATACGCAAAGCTGTTCGAGAGCGAAACCCCGAACGAGCATGCCATTGGACATACAGGAGGGCAGGCACGTTCTTGCCTTGCCACTTCACCCGACTCCCCAGATGGACTTCACGCCAGTTTTGAAGGACATGATGCAGAGCGGGCATATGCTTGGCTCAACTCGCAAGGAATATATCATGGCAATCTCATCACGGAAGTCCCGGACCTCGTCACTCTGGGCAAACAAGTCTTTCGCGAGTCGAAGATGTTTCCGCAATCCAAACTACCGCCCGTGCAAGCGGCAAGTGGCCGTAATCGAGCCACGCAACCCCACATCGCCTCTATGATCCTCACTCAATTCCATATGATTGCACTAGTTGAAGGACGACTGACTGGCATCAATCGCTTAGACGAATCGATCGTGTATAATCAGCAAATCCTGGAAACTGGACAGAATAGCCTAGGCTTGTTTGCTGATCATCAAAAGAACACTTACTGGCTCTTCACGCCTCAGGAGATATTCGAGATTGTGGTTAATGA
The DNA here is from genome assembly GCA_002933655.1 of Cercospora berteroae. Taxonomy (NCBI): domain Eukaryota; kingdom Fungi; phylum Ascomycota; class Dothideomycetes; order Mycosphaerellales; family Mycosphaerellaceae; genus Cercospora; species Cercospora berteroae. Next base: position 55,285 of record PNEN01000576.1, on the reverse strand, counting down.
TGAATCACGCGATGTCTGGAAGATCATGCTGCAGCAAGGACAGTACGAGACAGCACAGCGATATGCCAAAACACCAGAACAGAAGGATGCTGTTGCTACAATGACCGGCGATCACCTCATTTCACAAGGCAAGTTTGCAGAGGCTGCCACCATTCTTGGAAAGAGCACGAAGGCATTCGAAGACGTGGCCCTGAGCTTTATCGACAAAGGCGAGCACGATGCTCTGCGCAAGTACCTGCTGGTCAAACTTGGCTCGCTCAAGCGAAGCAATACTATGCAACGTACCATGCTGGCTAGTTGGATGGTGGAGCTGTTCATGACCAAGCTCAATCAGCTCGACGATGCAATCTCCACCAAGGCCGATCTTACAGCCAGTGGTACCACGGCGAGCGACACAGAAAGGCAATTGCCTGTTGTTCGCAAGGAGTTCCAAGACTTCGTATCGAAGTACAAGGCTGACCTTGACCGCAAGACCACATATGAGATCATCAGTGCACATGGTCGAGAAGAGGAATTACTTTTCTTCGCAAACGTGGTCGAGGACTATAATTATGTCCTGTCGTACTGGGTGAACAGAGAGCGGTGGAACGAAGCAATGACTGTTTTGACCAAGCAAACGGACCCAGACATGTTCTATCGCTACAGCACTGTGCTTATGTCGCATGTCGCTAGCGACCTCATTCAAGTGCTCATGCGCCAGACGGCCCTGGACACGAAGAAAATCATTCCCGCTCTGCTCAACTACAACAAAGCACATGGCGGCAGTGTGTCGCTCAATCAGAATCAAGCGGTACGCTATTTGCAGTTCTGCATCAACCACACGCACACCACAGAACCAGCTGTTCACAACACACTCATATCGATTTACGCGGCGCATCCTACACAAGATGAGACCGCGTTACTTCAATACCTTCAAGCGCAATCGCAGAATAACGACCAGTTCTACGATGCCGACTTTGCCCTCCGACTATGTATTACCCACAAGCGCGTGCGGTCAGCGGTACACGTGTACACGACTATGCGGCAGTACGCAAGCGCAGTGGATCTTGCACTCAAGCATGATCAAGTCGAGCTCGCAGCCGATGTTGCCGACCGGCCTGATAACGATGCCGCGCTTCGGAAGAAGTTATGGTTGCGAGTTGCGAAGAAAGTCATTGGACAGACCAAGAGCATCAAATCCGCGATTGAGTTTTTAAAGCGATGTGAGCTCCTGCGAATTGAGGATCTCATCCCATTCTTTCCAGACTTCGTCATTATTGACGACTTCAAAGAGGAAATCTGCGCAGCTCTGGAAGAGTACTCGCGCACTATCGATGCTCTCAAGCAGGAGATGGACGAGTCGGCGAGTACGGCGCAAAATATCAAACAGGATATTGCGGCTCTCGACCAGAGATACGCGATAGTTGAGCCCGGCGAAAGGTGCTGGGAATGTCGATTACCGTTGCTCATGCGACAATTCTTCGTTTTTCCTTGCCAGCATGCGTTCCATGCGGACTGTCTTGGCGAGAAAGTCATGAAGATGGCTGGCATGGGGAGAGGTAAGAGGATTCGGGAACTGCAGAAGGAGATTGGAAGAGGTGTTGCGCTGGGAAAGAGGAGAGAGGGGATGGTAAGAGAGTTGGATGGGCTTGTTGCGGGAAGTTGGTAAGTGACACGGTTTGCGTACCTACGACAGCGCTTTGCTAACAAATCTCGCAGTATCTTATGCAGCGACCTGGCTGTCAAACAGGTCGACGAGCCTTTCATAACTGCTGCCGACGACCCCAAAGACTGGGCGATATGATCCAGGCCGAAAGCCTGCGTCGGTCGCTACGATTTAGTCCTTTATGATACCCCAAAATACAAGTCCTTCCACAAGGTATAGACACACCGAGCTTCTCTCTTGACAACACATTCTGGGACTCTCATCTTGTTCTGCGAAAAGCTGGAACGCAAAGACGTGGCGGGCGCAAAACATTGACTCAAAAGTCATCAAATATTGATTGTTGAGTGATCAAAGCAAGCTTACGTCACACTGCAAGATCCGATCTCATCCGTCTCACATCCTGCTGCAAGGCACGGCACCAACCAATCTTGCGCGTTGCTACTTTGCCTTCTCCCACCCCTCAATGGCTCTTTGAGAATCATTGGAATTTGTATTGTTATGCTGCTATTTGATCATGGCCTTGGACGACAACTACGATGACGATGAGGACGCAGAGCTCCACGGCGGCTCTGCTACACGTGCTCCACGGTATGAGGCGGAAGATGTCTCCCCGACTTCTGAGAAGGAATTGAGAGGGTGGTATTCTTGTGGATTGGCGGCGGAGATTTTTGCGGTTTGTGGTGTTGGTATGTCTGCCTCAACTTATGCAAGCTTAAATTTTTAATGAGCTCTTTTGGCGGAGTTTATTGCTGAGTGATAGATATGTAGGCTCTTTCTCTCCCGTCTTGTTGGAGCAACTTGCCAGAGAAGCTGGTGTATTGAGGGACGATGGGAAAACGCCTTGTGTTCCACAGCAAAAGAAAGATTCTGCAGGAGCTTCGACTTTGGCGAGCCTTGCGGCGCGGACGATCTTTGAAACGGCTTCTTCCTCCCTGCGTCGAGATACAGATGATACGGGTTCGCAATGCGTGGTTCGACCCTTTGGACGAGATATCGCCACGCCTTCTTTCGCGATGTATACCTTCTCCCTCGCAGTCTTCACCCAGGCTCTGGTGTTGATCTCCTTCAGCCCCGTGGCCGATTACGGAACATACAGGAAACGACTTTTGCTCACATTTGCGTTCGTGGGATCTGGAGCAACGATGGCCATGATCTTGGTTTCCCCGGGAATTTACCTTGTGGGATCACTGTTGACGATAGTGGGTGTTGTCTGTCTGGGTTCTACGTCCGTTCTGCTGAACTCATACTTGCCGCTGTTTGCTGCGAACCATCCGCAGGTGAGAGCGAAGGCCCGCGAGGGCACCGGAGGCTATTTGGAACCCAAGAACTCGACTTCACCTGAACTCAAGCTTTCGACGCAGATTTCATCGAGAGGAGTGGGCTTGGGCTATGCTGCTGCTGTTTCAACACAAGTGCTGAGCATCGGGCTGTTGGTGTTGCTGAAGAAAGCCCACTTCGTTGCAGAATCCACACCACTGCGGTTCGTACTGCTATTCGGAGGTATTTGCTGGTTCGCTCTTACTCTTCCTGGCGCAACTTGGCTCCGGAACCGACCAGGACCTCCTTTGCGAGCAATTGAGCCTTGGAAATCGAAGTTGCCAGTCGCCATACAGTATATGGCATTTGCCTGGAAATCCGTTTGGGCGACAGTGAGAACTGCTGCCAAGCTTCGCCAAACCTGGGTGTTCCTGATCGCGTGGTTCTTATTGTCAGATGCCATCGCCACTGTCAGCGCCACAGCGATCTTGTTTGCGCGCACAGAACTCCATATGGACACGATCCCGATTGCTCTCTTGTCGATCACGTCGATCGGCTCGGGACTTGCTGGAGCTTTTGCCTGGCCTAAGATCTCGAAACGATACGGTCTGCAAAGCAAACAAACAATTGTCGCTTGCATGCTGCTGATGGAGATCATCCCGTTCTATGGTATGCTTGGGTTCATACCTTTCATCAGATCTCTGGGCTTTCTGGGGTTGCAACAAATTTGGGAGATCTACCCTCTCGGATTCGTCCATGGCTTTGTTATGGGTGGACTGTCATCGTACTGCCGAGCCTTTTATGGAGAGATCATTCCGCCTGGATCGGAGGCTGCTTTCTATGCCCTTTACGCGATTACAGACAAGGGAAGCTCAGCCGTCGGACCTGCGATTGTTGGTTTGCTGATTGATGGCGCTGGATCTATTCGGCCGGCTTTCATATTTCTAGCTGTGCTGATTGCGCTTCCGATCCCATTGGTCTATCTGGTCGACGTGAGAAAAGGGAGGGAGGATGCGATCGCTTTGTCGCAGCATGCCGGATATAGCGGGATTGAACCAATCAGGATGGAAGAATATGATCGTGTTGAAGAATATGATGTTGGAACTGGGCTGTTGAGGCGTGATGAAGCAGAAGACGTGGCGAGATGAGGCAGAATCTCGCGTATCAGTGTCGGTGGTGTCGTGAATACTCTTGAGCCGCCCATCACAGACAGGAGCTTGAGAGGAAGCAATGTCACTTCACAACGCAGCACCGTATGCAAGATGTCCTGCAGATCCTCATTTGTCATCCCGCAGGTATTGCCATTTTCGAGCTACCATGCCTTGCGCTATGCATTCATATCTCATTTATCATAATGTCTTTCATGTCTTCTTTCCAATTTGCAGTCCCATGCGCCTCGCTCAAACATATACATGACGTCTCTTGTGGTGTGTCTCTGAGCTCCGCTTACAGGCCTAGGCTCCTCCTCACATCTCGCCTGACCCTCTCTTCGAACTCCGGTCGTCGTTCCCGCCACATCTTCGCCGCATCGATATTTGCCGGGGACTCGTCATTCGGCTCCGCGATCATGCTCATGACAGATATCAATATCTTCTCCACGCTTTGTATAGGACTCCAGCGTTCGGATGCGGATTCGTAGTGGTTTGGATCGTCTCCAGGAGGATGCAGAATAGAGATACATACTACGCCGTTGGGATAGACTGTTTCCGAGTGTCAGCGAGCATCCCGCCTACGATTCGAGGGGTCGTCACGCACCATTTGGATGCCATAAGTCGCAAGTGAACTTCATAGTCGGCGGCATCAGTGGGTAGTCCTTGGGAAACTTGAGCTCTGCTGGGAATACCCCGCCTTCAAAGGGTGTCCCTCCAGGACCTTCAATAATCGCTTCCCATACGAAGAGGTCATCTTCGTTGACAGGTCCGGCGGTGATGCCTTCGGGTGGATCGACTGTGAGCGCCTTGTACTCCTGGAAGAGCCGTTTGGAAGCCACGGAGTTCATGGTGAGCTATATTCGATTTGTCTGTGACGCAGAGATATGTTCGTTTCCCAGTATGCGCAGGAACAACTGTCGTAAGTCGTCACTTGCAGCAAGCACGAGCCGAGATTCATCGGGGTCGGCACAAGATTTTCGCCGATCCGAAAGACTATTTCCATTCGCCGACCACAACACGTCCTCCCTTCGCGCTCGTCTCTTGCCGCCGACTGCTGCTGTGCCTCATGCAATCTATTTGATCCTGGTAATCGAATAAACAAGTTGCGGACTCGCACGGGGCTGCTGTGCACCGCCTGCGCAAGATGCGGGTCTACAGTAGCAAACATTAGCACTCCTTTCACAAGTCCATACTAACAGAGATGCTCACTGACGCTTGCCATACAAACTGATTCAAGATGGTAGACCAGCCGCCAGCGAACGTCCTCAGCTTCGACGAACTGGTCAAGAACACTTCGCTTTCGGAGCTTGTACCCCACCCAAATGTTGTCCAGTTCTCCAGCCGATCATCTCCGCCGAACCCAGGATCCATACTGCGACCAGCGCCTCAGACGAGAGAGCAGAACACTTCGAACTACCCGAAGACACCGGCATTCCAGGTCGCGTCGTTCGACTTCAGAGGCGGCTTCTGCTCAGGGTGCCCACGGTCCTCCCGAAGAAGGCACGTGAAACACGTACACGGTATTCAAGGTGGCCATGTCTACAATCTAGAAGGACTGCCAGGAGTGACCTTATATCCACGCCTGTTCATCGAATGTCTCATTGAGAGGAGGCTGATTGATGAGCTGCTCGTTGGTGACGAGAAGCTCTCCGGCCCGTCTGATCTGGCTTCGCCGAACAAGCCGGCCAGCAGTGAGCCCAAGCCATTGCCGAAGAGCGTTGCCACATTCTTTGCTGGACTCTTCGATCTCCGAGAACAGACTGGTAGCTTGCAGGTATCTAATGCAGCTTCGATGCCGGCCCTGAACCTGGTCAACAGCGAAGAAGGGATCCAGCTCTTCCTCTCATTTGGCTGTGACTGCGCACTGGTTCTGGGATCTGACGCTGATGCCTCCGCGGCGAACGTCAATTATGAGTCTGTGCTATATCGTCACGCCCATGACTTTATTAATACTGACTCAAACTCGAGGCATCCCGGCGGTCCTTCCGATGAGGTAGCACGTCAAACTGCACATGCGGCTATCCTGCTACGGTCAGGTGACGTGTTCACGCTCAACGAACAAGCTAGCCGCACGTGGATCGGCATCGCTCAAGTTTTGGAAAGCCCTTTCGCATGCCCAGCCCAGGGAAGCGCACAAAGTGTGAATGGAGCCACTGGGAGTTGGCAAAAAGCGTATTACACCCCGCTGAACAATCGGCATGTGCTTTTCAAAGCGTGTTAGTTTGTCCGAAGGTCTTTGAAACGTTGCTGTATGTGCCCTTCTGTTGATGTCCATTACCTGTAAATGGAAGGTGGGAACTGGAGATCGATTATTGTCCCGCGCAGCGTGCATGGAAGGGGACCGCCTCGGTGACGCCTGGAAGCTGGCCTGTATGGGAATGCAAGTGGCCATGTTGGGGTGAGAGAACGACTGAATCGTCACTCGAGACTCACAAGGCTGCATGAAAGGGACGCGCTTTGATCTTGTCATTTCTCGAGCTACCAGCAAGAAATGGTCGACAAAGTCGAAGCGAAGGTAGAATTTTCCATCACAGGATACCAAAATCGTACAATTGGAAAGAGCTGCGCTATGCCTCAGTATGCCGCTGATTCTCAACACTTTCTCTACCAAGCATCGTTCTGTAGATCGACTTTCACGACCTCATCTTCCTCGCAAACTCCTGCTTGATCAACTCGTTCTGCTTCTCTGGTCCAGCCTTCAACATGAAACCGTCCTGTCACATCTTCGTCAGCAAATTCAATTTCGCAGTATCACAAATATCAACAAGCACTTACCCAAATCCACGTCGGCATCCACCACCTCATATACACAAACAGCGGCGTGAGCGGCCCCACAAAAATCTTCCCATTCTTTCCACTCTCCACTTTATTCACCATCAACTTCGCATACTCTTCCACTTCCATTCCCGCCGGACGATTAGTTCCAGCTTTCCGCTCCTTCAACCACTGCCCAAGAGGAGCATAATACGAAGTCGAAGGCAACTCAGTCAACTTTTCATTCTCGTGGAGTTTTGTCTCGATGATTCCCGTCACGACAGTGATGACTCTGACGCCAAGAGGTTCGAGTTCCAATCGCATCGTCTCGCCGAGGTTGACGATTGCGGCTTTTGAGGCTCCGTAGGCGCCTTGGAAGGGGAGGTTGGTTTCTCCTGCGATGGAGGAATTGTTCAAGATTGCGGCGTTTGTGCCTTTGATGAGGAGAGGGAAGAAAGCTTTTGATGTGGCGAGAGGGGCGATGAGGTGAAGTTCGTATTGTAGTCGAGCGTCTGAGATTTCGGTGTCGAGGACTGGACAGGTGAGAGATGTGCCGGCGTTGTTGAAGAGGAGGTCGAGTTTGCCGTTTGTGATTTTGGAGACTTGTTCGACGCCAGCGGCGATAGATGATTCGGATGTGACGTCTAGTGTTATTGTGGTGACATTGGGTAGAGATGTGAGTGTCGAAGGGATCTTGGATGTGTTTCGTGCTGTGGCGAAGACCTGGTAGCCTCGCTTTTGGTATTCGAACGCGACTGCTGCGCCAATTCCGCCTTCTGAGCAGCCAGTGATCAGGATCGAGCGTCTGTCGGCTGCCATTGTGCTAGATGTGTTGTGTTGGATCTCAAGAATGGGTGGGCGTTGAGCAAGATTAGTTGGTCGCGGATGTGTAGAAGAGTGTGTTATGGATATTGAAGCTCAGAACAAGACCTACTTTCGCCATCTTCATATCCACGAGGCCTCTCGCTTCATCGCATGTGCGAATGTCCAGACATATGGTGAGGTCGGAGCTTCGGCTTCGCTTTGCAGGATGTGAGACACTTCGGTCTTCGAAAAGTGCGGGCTCTGAATCCTTCGAAACTTTAAATTTGCGTCATATAATACCGGGACTTTCTCGACATAATCAAGATCTGCGAACGACTCTGGCCACTGTTGTGCTGATCGTGCATACAAACAATTTGCTGGAGTCTGGAACAATCTGCAGTTGAAAGTCGTTTTCGAACATAGAGGAAGATCAGATTGCTGCTCGCGATTATAGGACATATCTAAAGCCTTTGTTGTCGATCTCTGTGATACGGTTAGCGAAACTTCCTGGAGCAGGATACTTTTCATTGTGCACTCTTACCTGTCATATCTTGCATGCAGCTCTCGATCGCAGCCTTCTCCTCGTCTTCTTTCGTCAGACCTGATGCAGCAAGATCGCGATCCCTCTTTTTGTTGCTAGACCACATGTAAAAGTAGAGCACGCACACCGCCGTCAACTTAACGCTGTATCCGACAAGCATGGCGATGTATGCCGAGTGGTAGTCTGGAGACTCGTTGTCCTTGAATTTCTGTGGCCTGTTGAGAGAAGGTCAGTACGCGCCAGCACAGCACACGCCAAGTGGAATCCCTTACCCGATGATGTTTCCGACACAGTACCCAGTGAAGATGATTGCGCCCGTCAATTGTTTCTTCGTAAAGCCGCCAATGTTGCTGCTAATCATGGTCAAAGACATTGAGAAACCAAGCCCTTGGAAGTAGCAAAGCCAGATAGCGACTAGACGGCCCCACTTGTTGCTTTCTGGTAAGCCCACAAGCATGCCAGCTCCAAGGATACAGATCAGATTGGCAACAATCATGGTCGGACATCTTATGTTGGGAAACTTTGAGCAGAGGAAGCCGCCGCCAAGCAGCGACAGGAACTGCACTGCTCCACCTGGGATCTAAATTTATTATAGGTCAGCCATTGCGTTCCATCAACAATTATCGATCAAACGACTTACCTGCAAGTACTGGGTGCCTAACGTGTCAAATCCGAACGACTTGATGATCAATGATGTAAAGCTCGTCAACGCCGAATTTGGAACTTGAGCGCCAACCGCCATGATAAACAGAATCCAAGTTTTCGGGTCTTGGATCGTGTGCAATGCTTGGTGGCGAGAGAAGTGCGAGTTCTTGACTCCTTGCCGGTTCTTTGCGACGCGCTCCACGGCAACGTAGCGCTCACGTGGTGTCAAGAACTTGGCCTTGGAGGGCAGATCCGGTAGCACAATGAGGGCAAGGATGCCTGCTGCGAAGGACCAGCTGCCAAAGATGAAGAAGATGTACATCCATCGGTCCAGAGATCCATTGATGTGGCCAACAGCGTACCCGATGAGTCCACCAAACATGGTCGCGATTCCATTCGTGCAGTAGTATGCTTCAAGTCGAAGAGGCTGCTCGGCAGAAACATACCACATGCCCATCATGATAACGAAGCCGGGGCTTACGGGCGCCTCGATTAATCCAAGTAGAAATCGATTGGTAGCAATGCCAGCGAAGCTCGTCGTTGCAGGTGTTGTTAGTAGAATTATGCCCCACGCCACGCAGGTACCAGCTATCTGCGTCAGTCTTTTGTGATAGAAGTGCGAACTGTTATACGTACCGAGGAACTTGCCAATGGGCAGTTTTTGCATCAGATATCCGCCGGGCCATTGGCCAGCCAGGTAGCCTAGCAGCCGGGTCTAGTTAGTCACCATCTCACAATACCAAGGTGAGGTCTCCGCTTCATACCAAAGTAGAAGATCGACGCTAGCCAGCTGTATTGGTCTCCATGTAGGTTCGTGCCTTTCTGAAGGCCATATGCAGATGCGTAATTGATGCCATTCTTGTCCAGATACTGCAGCAGGTATAGGAGCCAGAGGATGGGCATCAAGCGCAAATCGATCTTGCGAAGCACTCGTTTCGACTCTGCAGGATCTATCGGCGCTTGCTCGTACTGCCTGTAGACTTCATAGCTGTCGTCCACGTCTGACGTAGCTGCCGAGGAAGCCTTCGTTGCGTGAACGTCTGTTGTCGGGAGGCCCTCCTTCGCAACTTCCGAGTCGGCCATCTTGTGGACTCAAATTGAGGAAGATACAGAATTGTTCACCACGTCCAGGAATGAGAAGAAGAAGATTTCAACAACCCAGCATCAATGGCTTATTCCTTGCCGGCAACGTGTGCCGCACGTGTCTCGGCTCCATAGCCATGCAGTCGAACATTCTGCCATTCTAGAAAGCCGGGCGGTCGCCAGCACTTCTCTGAAGGGTATCGGTTCGGTTCATCGCCCAGATCATCATTACTGCAAGGGTTGCGGTTAAGCAAGAGCCAAGCCATGATTGCTCTCCTGGGCGGTCGCAAGGTGATCGCATGCATCATGACCATTTAGCGCGATGTCGTGCTTTCGCGTGCGGATTGTTTGTCAGTTTTCTTTCCAAGTTATTTGTACCAGATTCTCTTCATTGGGGCTTCTCAAGTCATAGAATCCACGTGAAGCGGTATACATGTGGCGACATGGTGCGTCGCTCGGTATATCGCGTGTTGAGTAGGTGAACGAAGTTGGGGAGTGGGGAAGAATGGAAGACGAGGGCGCAAGGTAGATTCTCTGCCTGAGGCACCCAATACCAAGCTCCGCCGAGATTGGGTAGGGTCTTGCCCAACATTCGCTCCGTATCTCCTTCATCAATTTCATCACTGCTCGATCTCATTCTCGCTATATTCTCCGGCCTCCAAGCTGTCATTCAAGCCTCTCGAAGTAGCCGAGACAGCCTGTAAAAGATGCGCATCGAGATCTTGCAGCGGCTGGAGCTTGGCTATCATCTGAATTGAGGCTCGAAAACGAAACGCACTTCACAAAGGCCACGATGGGACTTGGTAGGATCGTAGTGAGAAGGTACAAACGTGGAATGGTAACTGCTCTGAAGTATCAACTAGCGGCGACGTGGGGCGTCCAACTCATTTGCAGCCACATATTCGCTCCCGAGCTCATGCCTATCGAATACCGGAAGCTCGTACATCTGCCCATTGCCCGCAGATAGCTCAGCTCTATGGTTGTTATAATTATACGCACCCGGAAGTTCTGGAGCTCCATGATGGTGGTCGTCCCCTCGAAGTTCTCCAATCCCTGTGGCCTCCATTTCGGGTTTCAGCTCTGGCTTGTGATCGTGCCAAGACCGAATAGATGGCTTCTCGTCTGTTGGAGCAGGACTGTACGCCTGCGCTCCAGGTCGCGTCCATCTCTTTCTACGCCACCAGAAGATTCCCAAGGCTAGTAAAAGTACGGCCGCAACAGCTATTGCAATTCCTACTATAGCGCCGGTGCTAATGCCTGGAGAAGATTCATCGAGTGTTAGTCCTGGAGGCAAGATGGGGACGATATCCTGTGTCGATGGAAATAGCGCCTGCCCGACTGTGAAGTTACGTCTATCATAGTCGGCGATGACGTACGCTTCCTGCAGAAAAGCCCTTCCGAGTGTGTATTGCGTGTCATTTTGGGCTCGCTTGAGAGGGAAGTATTGCTGGCTCTGATTGTAGTACGGGATGCTGACATTCAGGTCAAAAGCGGCATAGGGAATGTTGATGACAGTGTTTCGGGTTCCCTGATCTTTCGAAGCGCCGATCGTAAAAGCGAAACTTGGACTCTGGGCTAACAGTCTTGCATGAGTGTCTTCACTCACAGTGTAGAGTTCGGTCACGTTATCCCACTCTAGCCCAAAGGCAGTCTCAAACACCTGACAGACATCCAGAGGCAACCACATGTGTGTCACCAAAGAGTTTAGAAAAATATAGATTCCATCCGCCAGCAAGGGTGCACTTCCAAGGGTGTCATACGTTATCGACTGTAGCCCGATCAAAAGGTCTCGCGATTGGTCTGTCCAGAATGGTGCGGTCACACTCCTATCTTCATCCCAATCAACGCGATTCGCATCATAACCACCAAAGGTCACACTTCCGAAGACGGGCGGGCTCTTGTAGACAGCACCGGCTGTGTATGCCCAAGTAGTGCTAGGAATTATTGTGTTGTTTGGGTCTCGCAGCGTTCCCAACAAACTTGGTATCGAACCTGTCGCAAAAGATGTGAAGTTTTGGCTGACAGGGCTAAGTGCTAGTGTTCCGAGAAAAAAATCGTTGGTCGCGATTCCTGCGACGATCTGTTCCTTCAGCTCTGGGAATCCGGAACCAGGAAGACCAAAGGACATGGTGTCGAAGCCATAGTATGCATTCGCTGAAAGCCCGAGTTTCTCCTCCTCATACAGGAAGATCTCATAAAGACCCTCATTCTCCAACCGCGAAGTGGACAAAGTAAGTGAATCGTTGCGGGCGAATGTTCCTCCTCGTGCAAAGCTACAATCCACCGGATCGAGGTCTGGGTTCGCTTGTTCACATCCTTCGGGTATCACGGTCCATATTACGTTCGCTGCAGTAGCGGAAGTACCAGGCAGGAGGCGTACGACCTGGGCTATCAGAGTGAGCTACTACGAAAGAAAGCCTTCATGGCCATTCGGCGCTTACCAGGTGTTCCTATCTGCAAGTCGAACGTGGACCACCGTCCGTCATTGCCGTCCCTGATCGCTGGTAGGTGCAGACAATTACAACTCGGGACCTACCAATAGCTGCTCGGAGGTAAAGACAGTGGCTTAGCAGTATCGTTCAGCGCTGCGGAGGTCATGTGCGCGGAGAGGAGGAAAAGGCATATTGCGAACATTCTGTTGCGGCAATGACATGAGCTAACATGCAGTAATAAGGAAGGGCCTGAACACAAATCTCGCCGCAGGATATTTGCATCCAAGTGATGGTACGAGCCAAAAAGCACAAGCCGGTGGACCAACTTGACACCTGCGCCCGCCGTGTCCTTACCGCAGTGCCAAGTACATTGGCTTCCTGGCAATACCTCATCTGGAAGCACCCAACGATCGAGGTCCAGCCCTTGGCTCTACAATGCATGCCGAGTGCTATCGATACTGCATGTTGGACATTTGTCTGCTTGGAAGATGCTGCCACACTCGGCCACAACAAGGCGCTCGCAGCTCATTCCAGAGATCTGGCGAATGAAGGTCGGGCTCGAGCGTCCTGTACGTCGAAATCGGCCGCTCTTGCGTCTGGAAGCTCGCAGCCACACGTTAGAGTTTCCTGCCAAGACCACGCCGCATAGTTGTGAACAAGGCTGAGTGAATGGAAAGGGTGGTCTCTACTCCATGGCACCGCAACAGGTAGGAGCTCTGATCAGCACGTATCTGACCATGAGCTGAGCCACCTTATCAAGTTTGACGCAGTCACCATTAGAGATGCAGAAGATGAATAGACATGAGGTACCTTGCGCAGTCAATGAGGCTGCATAAGGAGGATCGAGCTACCAAACTCTATTGGTGCACCACGATGTCTCGACCTCTATACTCTGCTGTGCCATGCGCCGGCAGCGCAGGCGGTCTTCGCGGGCTGAAAAGCCTTGAGAGCCTTGCGACCGTCATTCAAATGTCACCTCAAACGCGACAAGAGAGGTGTGTCTCCATCCAGGATCAGACGCTTCAAACTCCATGAGGCAGCCGTCGCCCATGATGGTCTGGAAGAAGACGCTCTTGTTGCTTTCCTTGGCCAGAAGAGGCCTCACATCATCGCGTGGGTTATCATCATCGCCAGATCTTCAATGCCACTGACTGCAGGCGTGACTAGGCGTAAAGGACAGCGAACAAGACAGCGATTCTTGGTCCTACAGCGACGATGAGTCCGCCAGTAATCGTACGAGCTCCGGTACTTCCTACATTAACGCCGATGACCCTATGCCGGAAGACCTCTGCCCCTTCTTAGTCAACAGCACTACATACGACTACGACCGCTTCTTGACGAAAGCGGCCACAGACTGCGGCTCAGTGGCATGTTGCAGATTCAAACCCCTTACCCATAACATCATGACTTGGAAGAAAATGGACATCGCGCCCGTAACTGTCGGTTCGTCAGTCGAGAATGCCTTTCCTCGCAGTCACTGACTTGGGCCTAGGTGTCGAAGTCTTCATCATTGATCAAGAGCAAGACATGACGTTGACAGCCACGGAGATCATTACCACTGCTATTGTGGCAACGTTCCTGGGCGGGGTGACCACACTGGATCCCAGTCTCTGGATCAAGGATGGAACGTTTGATGGAGGATATGATGTGCCAACAACCAGTACGACAACGACTGACCGCTACAACAGCACGTATACTGTGTTCGTATCCTCCCACACAGATCTCTTCGACACTTGTTAATCATGGTCCAGAAAATACCCCTCGGTGTTTGTCGACTTGGAAATAGACATGGAATGGTACGGCAGTCTTCCAATAGTGTCCGCAGGCGTAACGACTTGCCTTCAAAACGATTTAACCAGGTCTCCCGTGCCATCTCCGACATACGTGTCCACACCAGAGATGACAGTAGACCCAACTGAACCCAAAGGAATATTCTACACTCTTGTAGGCAACAATGGCATTCCTGACCAGCAAGTTCCGGCGGCCGATTGGGGCTTCGGTTTCGACAATCGGCGCATCGGAAACACGTGTGGAGGTGACCTTGCGAAGGAGTTATACAACAGTTGGCAGCCAACGGAGCCACTCATATCGATTTACAGCACTTGCACCTGCGAATTAGTACAAGCAGCGCCGGGAGGGCTGGTAGCGACTGTGTCTGTTCTACTGGACAGAACCACACGCTTTGACCGCTTGACTCCAACAGCGACGGAATCAGCCCAGGCAGGGCAAAAGATCTCCGACACTGCCGCGACCGAGACTAGCAGTCCAGAACTCGAAACAAAGACTGACACGTCACCTACGTCGATCTCGGTCAATACAGTCGGACGGCCAACTACTGAGATGAATGAGCAGAGGCCTAGTCGATCGTCGGACAGTGTCAGCACGACAGAAGATGCAGGCCCTTTGCAGGCTTTCGGACCCCAATCAGAAACAAGAACGGCAGAACCGCTAGTGGCTTCAGGTCCGGCGCTCTCAGTGTCACCCAATAAGCCATCAACGCCAGTCCAGAACGCAGATGATGCGTCAAGAAGCGCTTCCATATCAAATGCAGCAAGTTCTCGCATTGAACATTCGATCCAGAAGTCAGTGGAACCATCCTCGTCCTCAGCAGAGGGTTCGAGCGGCCCTACACGAACGGCCCAGGACACGGTCCGGCCCCAGTCAGACTCTGCCAACTCGCTACAATCGGCGACAGTTGGCACTGCGTCTCGGTCTGGGACATCAATACCGCTATCATCGCCTGTACCAGGGGGTTCGAGAGATTCTGCACTGTCATCTCAGCGCACGACTCCGCCTCAGGGCGTCCAGACCGAGTCAATCAATGTAAATTCGCAACTTGAAGACTCGGCAAACTTCAGAATTGCGTCCTCATATGAGCAGTCAGGACAACCACCTCCGTCTTCACCAGGGGCTTCCACAGATCCAGGGCTGTCGTCTCAGCGCACGACTCAATCCCCAAGCCACCTGGCTAAGCCAGTGACTGCCAGTTCGCAATCAGCTGCAACAAGCTCAGACGCGCCTCCGGCCGCAGTGGTCGTGGCCAATGGCCAGTTATCTATGGTCTCCGTCGAACCATCCAGTCAGAGTGGTGCATTGTCACTGTCTTCGTCAGTCCCAATAGGCGACATCATAGCCGATGGGATTGGCCTAACCAAAGAATCGAGCGCGATTGGAACAACCTCCCAAGAATCAGTCCCTACCGCATCCTCGCCGACTACACGTACCGCAGCGGATACCGAAACATCGAGCCCGATCGATATTACATCTCAAGCATCTCCCACTTCGAAGTCCTCGCAGACAAGATCTTCGACGACCGAGATTTCCCCCTCAAGAGCGATTGCTTCACCTTCCCGGGCGTCCAGTAGTACAAGCACCTCGCAGACATCGCGTGCTCCGGGCGACATCATAGCCTCTGTGATGGGAGTGACTAGGTCTACTGGTTCAGCAAGTAGACTCGGGAGCGAAGTATGCATGAGCTTTGGGGTAGGCTTGCTGATATTCTGCCTTGCGATATAAATATGTGTAAACTGAAATCAATGATATCGGCGTGAGCTTCGACATTCTTTGTTGATGAGGAGCTGCAGTCATCTAGCAGGGCAAGCAAGGGCGGATCACGTACGACATGCCACGTGCGCCGCTTCCTCCACTTTCTCCAACATCAAAACCACACCTTCATCAAAATCTCCATCGACATGCGGCATTACTGGGAGAACGACTCTCGTGCCGCCATTTCCACTCGGCCGTATCATCACCAGTCAAGATGCCATTCACGATTGCGATATGCGTGCGTAAAGGCATGCACGCGTGGCCCACGAAGCAATCGGCCGATAGCTGCAGCCACCAAACGCCATTGAATCCTTCGCGATGGCCTATGAAGCCAACCACCAGGAGTGTGCGACGGCCGTACCAAAGAGACAACTGACACGATGTCCTGCTGGCGAATTGTAGGCTGAGCATATCGCCGCAGAACTCTGAAAGATACCGCTTGCTTCTTGCATGAGCTTATCCTGCGAGACAGGTGAGCTTGTATGATAAGTTCGTGGCTTGAGGCTGATACCCGCACCGAAGGTATAATAACTTCCATCACATCCGCCCAGGGTGCTTGCTCAAACCATTCCCCATCACTTCTATGCAGTTCGAAGTCGAAGCTCCAAACTCGAAGCACAAACCTATGTGCTCAGCATAGGCATAGCGGGCCCAGCACCAGTCACTTTGCACATCGACCCACTCAAGAAATCAGAGCCCTTGCAGACAACGATGGAAGCATCCACAGCCGCTCACCTCATCGCAATTCCAACAGCCTTCATCCTCTCAGGCTACAATGTGGCATTCTCCCAAAACGGCGTCCCTAACTTACTCAACCAACCCCTCTCGATATCAACTCAAGTCTTCGCCAAAGTCTACTACAGCGGCGTCAAATTCGTAACGCCAGCCGCCATCGGCGGCACTGCAGCATATGCCTACCTCGCCTACCTCCACAAGCAGAAGCCAACGCAACGGAACTTGTACTTGGCCGGCGCAGGTTTCGTCTTGGGAATCGGAGCGTTTACTGCGTTGGTTATGAAGCCTGGCATTGGGAGGTTGATAGAGATCAGTAAGAGTAGTGCATTGCAAGCTAAAGCGGAGCAGAACGGAGAGGCAGCGAGGTTGCTGCAGAAATGGGTTGTGCAGAATTGGTTCCGTGCTTCGTTGGGCTTCGCAGGAGGTATGGTAGGATTGTGGGCTGCAGTTCCGTAAGACGACAGTGGGACGGCCCACTCAAGTGATGCCAGAAAGGCTGATCCACCACACTCGATATCGATAGCTGCACAGTCCATTGTGGTTGTAGCAGAAGCTCTCCTCGGCCTGGCAATCGCGCTCAACCAACGCTAGAACGACGCTAGCCCCGGAGTCTGGACCAAAGCGCACGTGGTGACCCGCCTACGCGGCCGAATTCCAACTTAAACAATGTCGAACAGGGTCTAATAGTCCAGTCTGTGGCTAGCTGAAGAACAACGCTAGCAGAGCGCCTGACTTGTTGTTGACCGAATGGATCAGGAAAGTCCTTTTTATTTCCACCGCATGCTTGCATGCTTCAAACATACCTGACTGTTTTCCCCTTCTTGCAATCCGACGCGCCCGCAACACTTGCTCTTCTGATGGCAGCTAATCTCGCTGGTATCGTGGCCGCGGCTGTTGCATCTATCTGTACGAATGCAGTGTATGGCCCTCTCCTGTCGTCGTACTCTGCAGTCCCCAGCGTCCAGCAGTATTGCACATCCAAATATCCTGTGGCCACTGTGACAACCACATCCACTGCACCTACTGTCACGGCTTCCACCACTTCTATCGAAAACGTCCCTGCGGCAACTGTGACCTCGACCAGTACTAGCACAGTAGTCTCAACAGGTGAGAGATGTTCAATCCTTTGTGTCTGGCAATGCTAACATTAATTCATTGACAGCACCAACCGTCACGACTACCACGTTTGCTCCGACGGTTACAGTGACAACTGTTGCTACTACCACAACCGAAAGTGTCTCTACGCAGACCGCATACACCTGTCCAGCTACGCTCAACAGACTCAAGGCCCGCAGGAATACGCCATATTATAAGTCGCTTTGTCCTGGTGCTTCGATCTACAGAGCGCAAGGTGGTGACACCTACGGAATATGCCAAAACTTTGATTCCATTGGGGCTGATCTGCAAACAATTACTGGCGTCGGAAGCGCGAATGCCTGTGCAGATGCTTGCTCTCGATGCGGCAACAAGTGCGTTGCAGCCGTGTACAAGAAGCAGCTCAAGAAATGCTGGCTGAAGAGTCGAGTTGGGAACGTCAGCAAATGCAATGGAGCGGCTTGTATCTACAAGATGCCCAAATCTGCTCTACCTGTGACAACTACTCGCGCATCAACAACGACCAGCAAATCTTCGGCGACCACCAGCAAATCATCAACAGCCAGCAGCTCGAGAAGCAGCCCGACTACAACGACGAGCAGCCGTTCAACAAGCTCTACTACTAGCACTAGTACTACTACTACTACTAGCACTACTAGCACCACGACTCCCTTCCAACCAGACGCCACCTTCTGCTCCTGCATCGCAACAACACCCACATCAACAATCACCTCAACACCAACAACAACAACAACCATCACCTCCCAATCCACAATAACGCCCGCCATCACAGTCTTAACCACATCCCTTACAACAACAACCACAACCCCGACCTCAACCTCAACCAACACCCCAACAACAACGTCCACAGTCTCAATCCTCACCTCAACAACAACCGTCACAAGCACCACAACCTCGTCAACGTCCATCTACTCAACCGCCGGCCCGGGTCCCACCGAAATCGGCCGCTCCGACACCTGCAACTGCTCCTACACCGTCCGCTGCGGCACGAGAATCCCCACAACCACCCCACCCGATGACTTCTACAGCGTCCGCGACCCCGAAGTCTGCCGGAACCAATGCGATCAAATGACAAGTTGCATCACAGCCGTCGCATTCACAAGAGCCGACGGAATTCTACTTTGTAATTTCTACTATTCCGCAGGCTATGATACAAACACAGGAAACGGTCTCGTGCAAGATAGAACTGCGACGACATTCACAAAAGTACAAGGATCTTGTAGGGACTTGGGGGCACAGTGTTGTAAGAGTGATACGATAGCTTTGTTGCGTGCTGGGTGTTTTGATAGTTAGAAATGTTGGGTTGGGTAGGACGAGTCTTTTGGTTGGATTGTTTGCGGGTTTGCTGGCGCAGGGCGAGAACATATTGTAGCTGCTCTACCCTAGGAGCAGCGTGATCAAATTCAATCACAGGACATTGTCAACTGTGGCCGAGCAGATGAAGACTGATCTGAATGAGAAATGGTCGATACCTCCTTGGATCGACGTTTGATTAAAGACTACCATTGACAGAAAGACTCCGCAACACCATGCTAAGAACTACTCGCTGATAAGAACGATGCATCCATACCCATACCATGCCCACATTGACGCTCATACCACTCATGCCCCATCGACCATAACGTACAAACATTCCAATTTCATCAAAGAATCATTCGAGTAACACAGTCCGATCGCTCTCTCACTCTCGCTCTCCAAAGCGTCTCTTCAAGCTTCGAAGCCGGTCTAGCATGTCAAAAGTGGTCTCAAAGACACTCCCACTCTGCAAAAACACACCACCTCGCAGACCGATCAGCAAGCACAAGACCTCTCCAGGTACCCCTCTCTCCAATTTTGATTACAGTTTCCCAAAAAGTCGTGAGACCCATATCTTCTTCCACGTTCTTCGTAACATTATCTTGCTTCCTCGTCAATCGGATGATTTTCTGACTTGGACTTTGGATCGCCAGCTTCGCCGGTTTCTGCTGTGCAGCAGTCATCGGATCCGAATTCTCGGAACTATAATTACTGCCCTGGTTGGAAGTGGTCATAGAGACCATACTCATTGCGCTAGACGGGCGGGCGTAAGGATTTGGGGATTGAGGACGACCAGCCCCAGTGGTCGAGGATCCCCACGTGTCGGGAGTGTAGCGAGAGAGCGACGATGGGTGTTGGCGGACGCAGAACACGAAAGTGTTGTTCATTGTCAGCTTGGCGCATTGAGGCTGAGACACGTACAGATCATGACGCTGAGCATGGGGAGTCGGGTGCCGGGTGTGGAAGTCGTATGGTGGATTCTGGCCGGTATGTGTCAACGGCAGAGCAAGTGCCATTGCATGAGGGTTGTCCTTGATGGAGTGCATGAGCCCTCGTTTGCCAGCATAGATTTTCAACATGCCTTGCGCGTCATCGCCAGGCAGAAAAGCCTTGACCGTGAAACGTTTGCGACCACCGGCCCATTCTGCTTGCGCGAATGCCTTCTTTGTCACGAGCTCACCACTTTCGAAATAATCGCCGTCTGCGTCCTGTGCAAATGCTCGAGCTTCCGTCATGGCAACGATCTCGACATCTTCAGGCACGTGGACATGCAGATGAGCCATTTCAAGATTCTGAAGATGTACCATACTGGTGTCGAAGTTCGCAAGCTCGAGTTCGTGACGGAAGTATGCTGGACAAGCACACGGAAGAGAAATCAGGACCTCATGCTCGACAGGAGGCACAAGATGTTGCTGCTCAGGTAGGAGAGGTATATGCGTATAGCATATTTCCACTGGCCGAGCCAGAAAGTACCACGACTCAGCGACTTGACTGCTGGCAGTGCTGTATGCTGTCCGGCGGGGATGTGTTGGATTCGCGAGTGCGCAGTCCATCATTCGCCATTCCCCATCGACGATCACTGCATTCCACCAATGGTTCGGGTGAGCGATGGTGTCCAGGTCCAGCAGCTCGCCGGGAGCTTTGAGATAGCCACGGATCACTTCTGCGTGTAGGCCAACCGCAGAGCACATGTCGCGAACAAGTAGTGCAATTTCTTCGCTGCAAGCTCGTTTCGTCTGGATTGTTCTCCGTGTATCAGCCTGCCCTTCGAAGTCATCTTCCCAGGTGATGCGCTCAGCGACCCAGGTGAAGATTGCCCGCAGTCTCTGTACATCGCTTCGGTGCGGCCGGCAGACGTAATTCTGTGCCAGTGAGGCGGCATTTGTCATTGGCGGTGCGCTCTGGATGAAGCGCGTGCTCTTGTCCACCAACTGCAGATTCGGCAAGTTGAAGTCCGTTGGCTCCGACACAGGTAGTCCATCGAGGCCTTCGTCGCCTTCAACATATTCATACAGCTGGTCAATGGGACGCATGACTGGGACGTCGTGCATTTCGCAGCGCTCAGCGCGGTCCTCACGCTCACGCTGACTCAAAGAATTCGATCGATTCACATCGCGACGCACTTGCATCCAGTCACTTCCACCTCCAAGTCCCATGTCCTTGGCCGCGGAATTAGATGCAGTTCGCGGTCGGGAAGCTAAGCCGCCAGCAATGCCCGTGGGTCCGTTCATCCCAGTCATGCTCTTTGTTGGACTGCGACTGCCTGCTCGACTCGCTGGACGACTGCCACTTGCACTACCAATAGTTGATCGAGCATTTGCAGCTCCGGTCCTCGCTGTGGTCTTTGCCGTCTGTATCATGCGCTTGAAGAAGCCACTTCGCTTTCCCTGCGGAGAGCTGAGTCCGCCCAGCACACCTGCATCTTCCATTGGGTCCTTGGTCCAGTCTGCAACTGGAGTCAATGCGGGCTGATTGTAAGAAGCGTGGCTTTCGTGGTAGCTAGGGCCTGAGATTGCGCTGCCGCTGTCCGTCATGCTCCTCGTGCTAAAGTTGATATCCCCAGTCGACTTCGTGTGGCCCATGTCTCGCCTCTCTCGTGGACTGCCAAACCCAAACTTGCGCCGCGCCAAGCTGCCTGCACTCGTGGCGCTAAAACCACCTGCAGAGTATCCCGACATGATACTCCTGCTCGTCAGCTGAGTACTCGTGCTACTTTGGGTGGCGGAAGATGTCTCTGTTGAGTTCGTCACATTCGTCTTTGTCGTATATGCTCGGTCCAGCGTCTTCGAAGCCACATCATACGCTGACTTGCGATGTCTCAATTGAGGTAGTTGCTGCTGCGCATGCCCATAGCGGCTGTTCGAACCTTGGCTCGACCCGCTACTGGATGTTGCCGGCCTCGATGAGTACTGCGCATCCTTCAAAGGAGGTTCAGGCGCCTGCTCGGAGAAGGATTTTGCGTGTCTGAGCTGTCGTTCCATGCGCTCCACATACGTGTTGACATTGGTCCCTCCCGTTTTGCTTAGTGAAGGGGTGAGAGACTTGGGGACATCGAGATCATCATATAGGTGATGAGTCGCAAAGCCCAAAGATGACTGCGCGCGAGATTGTTCTCTTGTTGACGATCGGATTTCCTCAAATGCTTCAGGAGACCAAACATTCGGTGGCGACTTCTCTCTTTCCAGAGGAGGCGGCGATTGTGTGAACGAACTCATGTCGTGCAGCGACGACATTACATCGTTCATGGCTGCTCGGAGTGGCGATGGTGTCATATGACTTCCACTAGGTGAAGGCGGCACAGGAGTCTGGGTGCCATTACTGGGGTATCCAGGATGGACTGTGTCCTCCAGCTCGAGTGATGGCGCTCGACTTGGCTGATAGACAACGCGGTGCGCCGGAGGAGGTGGAGGTGGAGAGGACTGTGGGTCGTCATCGAACTGGTCCGGCGAAGGTTCCCTTGAATACTGTTGCACGTGCTCATATGGCACAGGCGATCTGGCTCTCGCATAATGAGCTGGCTCCTCGTAGGGAGCTGGAGAAGGTTGGCGACCGATTGTCAGTACTTGTGGGTAAGCAGACCCATCGTGATAAGTGGTGGGTAAAGGCGACCGCGTGCGAAGAGGTGCATGCTGTGCCGGTTGAGGCGAAGCCGCGCGAAACGATCCATAACCGGGATGCATCGGTGCGGGTGTTGGCGTTGGGGAAGCAGAATGCGACACATTGTATCTATCGTGGCCGGGCTGAGGGCTTCGTGGACGGCGCGACGCATTGTATCTCGGCACTGGTTCGGGGATGCGTGGACCATCGTCCTTGGGTATCACTGCGACGCCGTTCTGTCTGCGAATAGTGCCCGTGGGTGCCTGTGCAGTCTTCATGCTCGAATATGGCTTGAACTTGCTCTTCTCTTTCTTCTTCTCCACCTCGCTCTCCGGTGTGGCCTCTTTACTGTTGTCCAAGCTGCCCCGCTTCCCCAAAACCTCGTACGCCTGGTATGGTTTCCGAAATCCGACCTTGCCTTTGGAAATGCTGTGCTTTGGTTGCTGGGTGACTGGCGTTGTGTTCCGACTGTTGGGCGCTGGCGTGAACGACTCCTCTAGCACAGTCACGAAGTTCGAGGGAAACAGGCCGATCGCTCGAGGGTCGCGCCTCAGCCTTCCCATCCACCATGATCCATCTCCCGCATTCAGCGCTTCGATCAAGTCGCCCTCGATGAAGCCTAGGTCTTTCTTCGTCTCCCCTCCCCATGAGTATGTTGCTTTGCACCAGCAGGGAAAGCGAGGGAGGTCGCCGGCCATGGCTCTATTCGCGATTTGGCGCGACGGTCTGGTATGTCAATGCTATTGCAGGGTATGGTGCATGTCGAATGTCGTTCGGCGCGTGGAATCGACGTTGTTCTACGTGGGTCTTCGCCGTTGCTATGGACCAGAAGCTCCAATTTGTGCCGACAGAATATCTCGTCGCTGGTGAGTTCACGAGTGAATGTGCTGCGCGGCTGTAGCCTGTCAAGCAGCAAGTAGCGGTAGCTTAGTTCGATGATGTTGCGTAGGAATGTCTGTGTATGTTTGCCGAATAGTAGCCCATTGGACGATGTCGTCGTCGTCGTGGACCGTCGCTCCGGCCCAAACAAAACAAACCGGCCCTGCCAAGCCGCATCCGAAACGTGCCTCCGGCTTCCGGGTGTTCTTGTGCGCCACGACTCCGACTCCAATGACGGGAACGACATCGTCGCAAGACTGCCCCGTCGCACGGCGGATTGGGCTCCTCGCCCTTGCCCGCGCGCGACGGTGGTGTTGGTGAGGCTGCCAGCGATGCCATGCCACACCGCTCCCGCTGCCCTTCTCAACAGACGCCCATTCGCCGATCATGCGCGACCACCGCGACGCCCTCTTTCTGTCGTCGACCACACTGCCTCGCATTGATCACGACCGAAGATCTGTTGCTCGGCCAGTGTCCTGCGGCCGCTGTTCCACGGACTCTGGCGACACCAGCAAGCCAGTCGCATCGAGATGGTGCCTGGATCGCGGCGCACCACACGCTCCCCGCTACGCGTCTCGCAGGATCGTCGCTCTCGTCATCGCGGGGCTCAGCCGACACGCTGCATGCTGTTTGATGAGACGGATCGATAGTTCTGCAGAAAGGCCGCCCGTTTCCCACCTCGGGCCTCGTCCGTTGGCCGCCTGCAGGGACGGGAGAGGCGTCGACCGTCTGGCCGCAGAATGCTCTGCAAGTCTTGTCTTCGCAGATGCTCTGAATCCACCATTGGAGTCACGGAGGTCTCTGCGGACATCACCCAGCGAGGCCCGCACGGACATCCCGACGTCACCCGAATGACATCGCACGAGATGCTCACCTTCTCGCCTCAAGGGTCACGCACAGTCGCAACATTTCGCGGGCGAATAGTCCACTACCCCAGTCGCGTGATGGTGTGGTGGTTCTGCACTGCGGACAGGCCTCACACCGGTTCGCCGGGACGGCACGAGGACTCTCTCCCGTAGCGGTTTCAGCCGTGCTGACGGCGACCAGTCGCTCGCGTTCCAGCTGCGACGACAGCTCCTCCATCCCATCTGTCAGAGGGCGCACTTTCTGCACGAGCTGCGCCCTCAATCGATGACTGCATTGTGCACAATGCCGACCCGGCCACCACGCTGCGTACCTTTCCAAAGCCGCCGGATAAGTATCGCGCAGCACATTTTCAATACATGTGCAGTTTCCCTTCCCTATCACAATCATTTCTCGCCCTGGAGGCATACCGTCTTTACCTTTGTCTCGCGCTCTGACGATCGCTCACCAATAAATTCCCCACTACTCCCACTACCATCAGTTTACACAGACATTCTGCGCCGAAACACATATGCAATAACGCCATGGACTTCTACGACGGCACCCAATATGGTAAGCGCTCCGTGATATGTTCTCAGCATGGGCTAACGTACGTAGCCCGGGACTCTGTTGCGACGTTCGATAGCGAGCAAAGCACCAATACTGCCAGCTCAATCTTCAGTGTTGCCCGATCCAACTCTCGAGCGTCGACAAACACAGCCTACTCATCGCATTCACAACCGTATGCCCAAGCAATTCCCTCGCTCGATCCGCCGCAACGAACCGCGCCGGCGGGCTCCGCATCGAACGGCTGGCCGAGCACGATAGGTCACGAGAGGCAACGTGCTGCGCAATCCATCACCGACCCACGTCGATTGGCTCTATACACTGCAGCACAACGAGCTCCATCGCAGGCGGTAGACACGAAGGCGTCGCCCATTAGCCCTGCCAACCGTCAACATACACCATTGGCTGAGAAGCAAGCAAACAACAAGTTCGCCTGCTCACACTGTCGAGAAGTCTTCACCAAGAAATCAGACAGGAAGAAGCACTGGCACAACCGCTGCCAGTACCTCGGTGATCCGAAAACACCGGAAGGCGCCTTCGATGCTTTCGTGTGTCCTCAATGCGATCACGTCGCTCGTAACGAAGATCAACAGCGGAGACATCAGAAAGTCAGTGGCCACAAGGGTGATTGGGCGCCGATTCGCTTGTGTCAAAAGGCTCGCTACACTTGTTCAAATCACGATACGATCTTCCACAATGCTCATGCATTCTATGCACACTTCGAGCGCGACAATTGCCCCCTCAACAATCACAGTGGCGGCAAAGATGGCTATAGGCACCATCAAGCCAGGGTGGCCGTACTACTGCAAGAGGGTAGGGACGAGCTGCACGAGAGACATACTCATCTCTATGCTGCCTTGCTGGCGTACTGCAGCGGTCATGGAATGCGCGCGGATGCATGGCGACCTATTGTTCAAAGACTTCCTGCCGAAGAAGCTCTCACCATAGCCAACAAGCTGGAATGGGGACTGCAAAATGCCAATGGATCTGCCGTCAGTCGTCTTGGCTTCACTGATGTGATGGAGATGGTAGCTCAAGCTGTGCCTCGATCTGCAATATGTGACTTCAAGCACGAAGCTGCCTGGTGCGTGGGAAACGTTCCACCAAGCCGTTCGATCGAGCATTCCGGTCAACGCCCTTCATCGCAGCCACATTCCGCTCGCAGTGCGCAAAGAGGTCCGAACGACAGTGCAATGAAGCAGGCATCAGCATCTGCACAAGCACAAGCACACCCACGGTCGCAAGGGCGACACGGCGGCGCGGGTTTTGCAGTGCACAGAACAGAGCCACTTCTCCGTACAGATGAGGCCGATTTTGCCACCCGATGGCCCGAAGCTCGACGTGACTTAGATCACTCTCACAACGAGAGACGACCGGCTCAATATTTTACCGACGCCTCCACGCATTTGCCGGAGATGGAGGTGATGAAAAGCACCACTCCGGTGTTTCTGGCCGCAATGGCGCAGAGGACTTTTCCTGATAACAATCAGACACACTGGCACGATGAGGACGACTGGGACATCGTCGACCAAGTTTCGATGCCCATGTCAAACATTACTGCTTCCGATCACGACCATTACCCCGAGTTCCAAGCTCTTACGCCGTCTCCCACGAAGGACACCCACTCCGAATGGACAATCCCGGCGCCGCCCTCGAGGAAGCGGCCTATCTCGACCAGCAGTTCAGTGCTCCCAGATTCCATTGTGCGTTCAAAAGCGGGACCGAAACACAATCTCGCACTGCGCCCGGCATCTAAAGACTTCACTACGTCTGTGCAAACGACCGCAGTGCCTCAATCGCCCAGAACAAGCCAGCGAAGCTCTGGCGAAAGCATTGTTGGAAAGTGGTTCAATTACGCGAACTATTTCGAACAACCTGCAACGCCTACACTGCTACTGCCAGGGACAAAGGGAGCAGACTACAGCGATGCGAACAACCATCAGCAAGCTCCACAGTCGTCCACCCTCCCGGAACGCAGCAGGACCGCTGGCCAGGCGGTAAAAGCTGTCTTCAGAAAAATGAAGACTCCAAGTGTGCGCGAAATCAGCGACGCTTCATCCGAGTCGACCATGACAAGCCCACCGCGTGCCAGGCCGATCTCACGCTGTGTACACTGTGGCAAAGTCGATGATATCGCTTGCCTCACGAACCACATCTCAGACCGACGACAAGCTCAAGCCCGCCACAATCGCCGAAACGGAAGCATACTGGATCCCACTGCGGTCGCCGAAGCTTTCAACGAATTTGATCCTACTTTTGATATGTTTGCCAATTATGCTGGATATCCCAACGACATTCATCATTTCTGATTCCTCTACATCGCGGAACGACATGACTTGTACAATAGCAGATTTTAGCGCCTGACCTGCAGGACCTCCATCCCAGAATTTACGAAAGAGACGACTTACCACTATAGTAATTTTGTAATATAGAACTCCTGTAATATCAGTGCCTTCACTTCATTGGTGATGCTATCTCTGTACAACTTTCACAAGCCCAGGAAACGCATTTGATGAAGCTGAGGCCGAGTGGCAGGCCTAGTTTTGGAGACACCGAGACGCCACAGATGCACCGCCACAGACCCACTTCGAGGCACAGCTGAGCTGTTGTCTCATCCGGAACCCCAGCAACGATCCCAAGTATTGCCTCATCGATATAACGAGACACGTCTCTTCCTCTTTCTCCCCGTGTTGAGCCTCTATACAACACGATAGACCTCAGCATTGAAACTTCTCATCAACGGCCGTTTCGTTGACTAGCAGCTACCTACACCTCCAAAACATGGTCCGCAACGCCGCCTCGATGCAATCACTACGAAGCAGCTACCTACCAGACCGAACCGTTGAGAGACCTCAATCGAGCTCACGACCAAACGTCTCTTCAGCTTCCGGCGCTGTTCCCGCGAGATCTTCACCCTCGATACCAAACCTCCTCCAAGGGGATGACAATACTATATCTGCAGAGCTCGCTGCTGCTGAAGCTCAAGTTTGGTCTCTCAAGGAAATGATCAAGCTGAAAGCGGCGGCGCAGGAGCAACTGCAGCGACAAGAGCAGCAAGCAAAGATGCCCAGATGGCACAGGTCAGAACGCCAGACTGAGAAGGAGGCACTGCAAAACCTCTATAACTCTCTGCGAGATCTCGAAATAGAGAGCGTAGGACTGCGCTCTCGAGAGCCCACGAAAGAAAAGAAGAATGCAGCATCCTATACGAAACCCTTCTGTGATTTCTTGACCGAAAACCCAACAGTCTTCCACGCCGTCGACGCATTAAAGCAAGACTTAAAAACCGCCGGTTTCACCCAACTTTCCGAACGCGATGCCTGGAAAATCGAACCTAGTGGGAAATACTTCGTGGAACGAAATGGCTCGTCTATGATTGCTTTCTCTGTTGGAGCGAAGTATGAGCCTGGCAATGGAGCTGCAGTTTTGGCGGGACATGTTGATGCTTTGACTGCGAAGCTGAAGCCTATCAGCAATGTACCAAATAAAGCGGGTTATTTGCAGCTTGGGGTTGCGCCTTATGCTGGAGGATTGGGGAAGACTTGGTGGGATCGTGATTTGGGGATTGGTGGGCGAGTACATGTGAGAGAGGGGGAGAAAATTGTTACGAAGCTTGCTAAGTTGGATTGGCCTATTGCAAAAGTGCCTTCGCTAGCCGAGCACTTTGGTGCGCCTTCGCAAGGGCCATTCAACAAGGAGACTCAGATGGTACCGATTATTGGGCTGGAGTCCGCGAGCGAGCGCATGAACGCGATGGATATGCCGCAACCCGACCCATTTTCACAACCATTTTTCCTGGTCTCCAGCGACTCTCTGAACACATTCACCAGCACCCAGCCACCAGCTCTCGTCAAGGCTATTGGTGCCTCACTCGGACTGGAGAGTAACGAAGTCCACAATATCGTCAACTGGGAACTCGAACTCTTCGATACCCAACCCGCCACAGTCATCGGTCTCCACAAAGAATTCATTTCCGCCGGACGCATAGATGACAAACTCTGCTCTTGGTCCGCCCTCCAAGCACTCATCGAGAGCTCCAGCTATGGTACCGATGACAGCTCGCTCATTAAAGTCGTCGGCCTGTTCGATGACGAAGAAATTGGCTCTCTCCTCCGTCAAGGCGCACGTGGAAACTTCCTCCCTATCACACTCGAACGTGCTGTAGGCGCTCTCTCAGGCCATACACCGGGCTCAGACCTCATGGGACGCACATACGCCAACTCATTCATGGTTTCTTCAGACGTCACACACGCCGTGAACCCGAACTTCACCGAAGTCTACCTCGCGAACCACGCACCACATCTCAACGTCGGAGTCGCCATTGCAGCGGATTCGAACGGGCATATGACGACCGACTCTGTCTCGACGACGATTCTGAAGCGTTGTGCGGATAGAGTTGGAGCGCAGTTGCAAGTGTTCCAGATCAGAAATGATAGTCGGTCTGGAGGAACTGTGGGACCGATGTTGTCTTCTGCTATGGGAATGAGAGCGATTGATGCGGGTCTGGCGCAGTTGAGTATGCATTCTATTCGCGCTACGACAGGAGCGTTGGATCCTGGGTTGGGGGTGCAGCTGTTCAAGGGGTTCTTGGATGAGTTTGAGGAGGTTGATAGGGAGGTTAGGGATGAATAGAGGAGAGATAAGCATATGGAAATGAATGTATGAGTAACGGGGGTCATGCTATTTAGACATCATTGTGAATCGAATCATGCTAACCGGTTGACCGTTGTATATTGACCTTTACAAGACAGACATCCTTGAGACGAGCTAATTATTTATGTTTACAGACACACAGCTTTTCGAACCCATCGCGTAGCGACGCATCGTCAACATTGCCCGACCACTTGGACTTGCCTTGTGAGAATTCCTCATCCGCGAGGAAAGCCGTTGACGTTTCTGCCCAATTTGTCTCTCGACCTCTTGCGATCAATTGCAGAGCACTCTGTCGCTGACGTCGATACGCTGGCAGCGCGACATCTTCGTGACGGGTAAAGCTCCTGCGGGGCGCTTCGATTTGATGAGCTGCAGATAGCATGGAAGAGGCCCGTGATCCGGTGCGAACATGCAATAATGAGCTTTACCTAGGAGCTCCAGAAGATTTCGAGCTTGAGCAAGTTTGGCGACTTTCTTCATACATGAATCGTCCACCTTGAAGGAACCGTACGCAGCGCACGCTTCGAGATCAAGCGTGTCACAGTACTCCAGCTGTCGCGGCTGGCGACCTCCAGAGCAGTGGCTGCAGCATGGTCCAGATTCGCAACCAGCTTCCGATGCAATGCTTGTTTGGAGAACGATCATCAAAGTGATGTTCTTGGTGTTGCAACCCCTTCGCTCGCGTTTCTTACTGCAACAACGTAGCTACTTCCCCGATTGGTCGAACTTCACAATAGCCAGAAAAGAGAGTCAGCGGAGTGGGTTGCGAAATCCGACTGAAGAATTTCCTCTCGTGCTCTCGATATGCTGGCATGATTATATCTTCATACCAGTTGATATATTGGGAAAGGTCATCCCACTTCCAACGACCAACGACTTCCTCTGGCGTAACCTCCCATAGGCACAAGTAGCCGTCCTTGTAGTAGTGATACTCCATGCGATATGGGTCTTCTACTCGGTAGTGCTGCATCTCAGCGTAGATGTCGACGATTGGAAGACCGTTGATGAGCCTCACATTGGGGTTTGTGACAGTGAGGAATTGAGGCCCTCTGTCATGAGCGGCTCTGAACCAGGCGTTCCTCTCGACAGCCTCCCAAGTGCTTGAAAACGAAATAAATGGTGTTCCTTGGCTCCAATCGCTGTAATCTGCATGGTGTGCTAGGCTTTCCTTCCTGGCTCTGAAAGTGTCAAGTCGTAGTTCGTTGTCCCTTGCTAGCATGCTTCCGTCGTACTCTGGCTTGCTTCCAGAGTTGTTATCCCAAAGTCGCATCAACGGTCGATCCTTGAGTGCACGGTGAATGCTGGTCTCTTGAAATGGATGTGGCAACAGTCGCCCGTGCTCGTTGTAGCGAATAGGTATCAAGTTCCATGGCCGCTGCGCTTCTTCTGTTCCCATGAACGGTGGAGGTTGCGCGACTAGCAGCTCTTTAGCTTTGGCGTTGTCCAGCATTTTTTGATAAAGGTCAGAGCCAGTGGGAGAAAGTGCGGAAGACGAATGGACCTGGAGAGCTGCGATACCTTACTGATGTGTTATAGCAGTGCGGATTGTCTCGGCTTCACAATACACTTTGACCGGATTTGAGTCATCGAGAGAATGCCTGCCAGCGACATGCATCAGGATTTGTGTTCGCAGCGTTGCAAGGATTCTCTCCGTCGAAGATCAGCGATCTCGTCTACAGCACAGTGTGTACAGTTGCCAAGGAGGTCCAGCCTTGAGTGAGGATCGTTGAATGAGTGAGTTAGCGTGAAGGCTGTAGGAACGACCACGGGACTATTCCGAACGCGGCCTGACAATGGCCTTGTGTGTACGCACATGTATCTGTGCTTGTTCTGCTGCTAAAGTGCGTGAAGTGCTTCATCAGTCTCAGTCCCCGTCTTCCGCCGGGTCTTCAACAACTTTGAAGGTCATAGTGAATCGTGCAGCAGTACTTGAGACTTTTCCTTTGAGACTTGAGGGGTAAAATTTTGAATGCAATTGCCCTGAACGTGTTGTTGCTTGGTGATCCATGTGAAGTCGGAAGCAGCTCCTCCCTCACCTCGGTCGTCCTGCCGAGAGTTCATGATGGCACGGCACCGTGACTACGAACCTTCCTTCTTCCCACGACCCACCAACTTTCCACAATGACAACCTCGATCAACTCAAAGCTGCATAACGCACGTCCAAAGCCACCGACGATGATGCTCTTTGGCAAAAGTGCGGTCGTGAAGTGAGCGAGAGCAAGGAATGGACGTTGCTATGACGTTCTTCTGCTGTGTTCCAGCTGTGATCCCGCAGCGAATCACTTCCAAGATATTCACAAGACAATCTCAAGACACCGCATCGTGATGCTGCTAGGACGCCGTTCGTTCTTCTTCTCCTAGCATTCTCACCATCATGGCTTCATCGACGACGTACGATCTTGCGAAGATCGCGACGGCGGTGAGCTCGGTCTTGCTGAGATTGAGCGCGTTCGTGTTTCTGAGATGGGTGAGTTGAGCAAACGATGCGCCGGAGCTTGCAAACATGGACGTGGGCTGACAATGAGTGCCACAGATACCAGGACATGTACGTACGCCCCAACAGCACGTTTACCGATAACTCCGAGCTCACTTTTGCGCAGCACTTCCCGCCGATAATTTACACGGCCTTCCTCACCTACCTCCCGACATTCTGGTACATTTTCACACATACTAGTCCTTGGAAAGTGATAGCGGACAATGTCTTCGTGACGGAGAGGCCAGTGACGCCTGAGCCGGTCCTGGATGAGAATGGCGACATTGTGATTGCAGACGGAGAGCTGGTCGTCGAAGAGGAGATTGATCTCGTGGAGAAGGATCCCAAAATTCTCAAGACACTTCTCACTGGCCTGCCCAGTCCTTCAAGCACTCTTCTGAGCTTGATCACTTTCTTGATCAATGTCTTGTTGGTGCTGTTCAGTCTGCACCTCGTTCATGGAGCTCGACAGTTCTACCCAGCGCATGACCTGTCTTTCGCTCGGACAGGTTATGTTTCTGATACTGGGGCGAAGATCATGGTCAGAGAGCCAGACGCTCACCTGTATCCAGTCACTGCATCGTATCGTTATGCTGACCCACCGCTGCATGCGTGGAGGTCTGACACTTCGTGGAAGTCAGCAGGACAGATTGACTGGTTCGATGAGCGAACAGACTTCACCGATACCTTCACCTTGAAGGGCCTGCACCCTGATACACGTTATCAGTGGGTCACCAGCAACAACAACACTGGCTTCTTCACGACCGCTCCCAAAGCTGGACAGATCTCAACGAGAGCCGACAACCAGAACTTGTTCACGTTCGTGCATTCCTCTTGCATTAAGCTCAACTTCCCCTATGCTCCTTGGAATCATCCTCTATCAGCTCCAGGCTTCCAAAAACTGGCTGAAGGTCTGAGAGGACTTAAAGCACAGTTCATGCTGTTCTTAGGAGACTTCATCTACATCGATGTCCCAGGCGGCACCGGCTACAAGCTTGAGGATTACAGACGTCAATATCGACAGGTTTATGCGAGTCCGGACTGGCCAGCTGCATCGACAGAGCTTCCTTGGATTCACGTCTATGATGATCATGAGATCAGTAACGACTGGGACGGCAACACCACTGGCGTCTTCCACGCTGCCAATGACCCCTACGAGCATTATCACATATCTGCCAATCCTCCCGCGCATCGCAAGGGCGAGACCTACTTCTCTTTCACGCAGGGCCCGGCATCATTCTTCATGCTGGACACTCGGCGCTATCGTTCACCCAACGATGGCACGAATGGCTCAGATCCTATCACTGGCGAGCCGACAAAGACTATGCTTGGCCAACAACAATTGAGCGATCTACTCGGATGGCTTAAGAGTCCAGAGCGGGATGGCGTTCGTTGGAAGGTCGTTGTGTCTTCTGTGCCGTTCACCAAGAACTGGTGGTTTGGTGCGCAAGACACGTGGAGAGGGTACCTTGGTGAGCGACAAATTATCCTGGAGGCCATGTGGGACGTCGGCCTTCGCGGCGGCGTCGGTGTCATCGTACTTTCTGGCGATAGGCATGAGTTCGCAGCCACCTCTTTCCCACCACCTCCAGAAGGAAAGGAGGAAATCATTGGTCTTGGGCAGCTTGGTATCGGCGCCAACCCGCTTTCTCACAATCGCGACGCAGCATATCTCTCACCTGAAGAAAAGTCTTCTCTTCGTACACGGACGAAGCGTTGGCCGCTGAGCGCTACCGTACACGAATTCAGCGTTTCGCCCTTGAATATGTTCTATCTGCCAATCAGAACATACACCGAGTCCTCGACAGATGAGAGTTACGTCAGCGATGTCTGCATCAAGTACCTGCCCGATGGCAACAGCAAGTTCGGAGCTGTCAGTATCAGCAATCCCAAGAATTCGGACCAGAGCGTCTTGACGTATCGACTATTTGTGGATGGTGTCGAGACCTGGAGTCACACCTTGACAACTCCACCCGACGTGAGAGGTGGTTCAAGAAGCAAGGACGCCATCTGGGGATGAAGCTAGACCTAGATGGTCATGGGATTAATTGCTTTTTGGGGGAATAGGATCATCTTGGCAGGTGTTGGTTTATTTGCTTGTTCTCGTTGGACATCTGCTTACATACGAGCTTGGTATCTGCAGCCAGTGAGCCAAAAGGGACCTCTGCTGTCGCTGCAGTTGGTTCTATATCTGACTTGTCGCTGATGAACGATCGTTTTCGTTCGCTCGGAACTAGAGACGACACAAAAGTAAAGGGGTCCTTTGCCCTGTCTCCGACTCATCAGAGGATTGCTTGACGAGTTCTAGGGCACCAGCCCCCTTTGTAAGCCTCCCTCAGCCACGACTCTTCGGCAGTTGTAGTTTTGTACCTTTCTCCTGTCTACGTCGCGCTTTAATGTGACATCCGGAGACTTTTGTGCGGCTGGAAATGTAGCAGCAGGTTTTCGGCACCAGTGCTTTAGCTTTTCGGCAGCGACGGCACGTCTGGTCTTGGTAAGGTAAGCCGGCCGAGAGAAATCACTTTGACGGCCACTGTAGGGCTTCCTCCTCCTCTTCTTGCTAGTCATCACCATCGAAGCACCCAGTGGACTGGGTCGTCACATTGCAGCGGCTTGTCGGACCAAAGTCAAGATCTCGGCCGGATTAGGAGGTAGTCGTCCGGAGTGCCAGCGGAATACCGTATACGCAACTCGGTGCTCGCAGTCCCCCTCGGAGTCGACCGAATCCTTAACTCCCACTGGACTCACGGTGCCTGGAGGAGGTGATCTTCGTGCGAACTCTGTTTGCTGACTGCAATGACAGAGCTACTGGTGACTAACGGCAGCCCCGACGGCAGCGAGGCGCCAGTCACTCTGGAGGCGGCTCTTGCGGGTGGAGCGCGTCAGGAACAGGCACATGCGAAAGACCAAAGATATCGCAACGGCTCGCGCTTATCATCGCGCTGCGAAATCGGTTCGGTTTGCCGATCAACATGGAAAGTATCGTCTGCAGTCAAAGACCACCAACTCCGTGTCGTCGTGCTCGCAAGGCTGAGCAAGCAGGACTAGATTTCGGTGTTGTATCTTCGTCCGGTGTCGCTCCATGGAGACTCCACTGTTCGACATATTCGGACTGTCCTGAGGAGCGAGTGACGAGATCCTGCGCTACGTCGACCGGATGGCCTGCGTTCCACAAAAGCTTGTTTGCACCTTCGATGCCAACTGCGAGCCTCAGTGTATTGCTGGAACCAGTTCAAATTCGACGTGACAATCGCAACGAAACGACGCCACAGGCCTGGAGCCAACACAGTCTACTGCTAACTTTACTCGTCAGATACGCGTATTGTTGTACTGTGGCAGTAGCTTAAGCGGCCGAAGGACTGATCTTAATGCTCCAAGCCTGCGAGGCGCGGATTTTAGCGTTCACTGCCTGCCTCTGATCACTGTCTTCCACTGCCGATCACAGAACAACTCTGACGAAGCTCCGTTTCGGAGACATCCTGCCGGCTCCTACAGCCACCAACGAAAGCTCACCTGAATGGCTGGCGACCGTCTCCCTCTGATTCATACTCTCGCGGTGTTCTAATTCTAGCGCCTTGCGCACGCTTCATAGGTGCATGGCTAGCTCAATTCCTCGCTTTCAATCTTGCGCACACACACGTAGGATCTGGCGAGCGAGGATCACTGGGGTTTAGAGTAATGTCCGGTGGGTCTCTCTTCACCGGTTGCCTAAGTGCTCACAAGCGAAATATAGATTGGGGTGTACA
The DNA here is from genome assembly GCA_002933655.1 of Cercospora berteroae. Lineage (NCBI taxonomy): Eukaryota > Fungi > Ascomycota > Dothideomycetes > Mycosphaerellales > Mycosphaerellaceae > Cercospora > Cercospora berteroae. The sequence continues at coordinate 19,522 of PNEN01000576.1, read as the reverse complement.
ACATCTTTCCCATCTGTTGATCGGGTCAGACCACGTCTGATCCTACAGCATCCACACATACAACATGTTGACCAAGCCTTCTTCGCATGTGTGCCTCGAATGTGGCCGGGCTTACAAGGCTGCCGAGACGCTTAATCGACATAAGAAGAACCACTCAGCCACCACCAATTACGCCTGCGATATCTGCGACGCAAGCTTCAAACGAAAGGATCTCCTCGACCGACATTACAACATCCACTCTGGAGGTAAACAGCCTCCCAACAACAGTCGAAGTCAACGAGCTTGCGATCGGTGTTCAAGGTTGAAGACAAGATGCGACAACATGGTGCCTTGTACGCGGTGTACTCGAGGGGGCCATGCTTGCACCTACAAGCTGAAAGGCAGCTGCGCGAGAGTCGACCGATCACCCCGAGCGTCTATGGACAGCGGTACATCTGCTCGAAGTCATGATAGCCCTATGCCCTCAGTTGGAACGCCTGCGATGTCACCTGAGCTCCCAGCTTCACTGGACGCAGGAACCCAATTCGACCTTCAGAACAACTGGATGGGGAACCTTTGGCTCGAAGAGCCCGCTTGGCAATGGCCACTTCCAGAAGAGACATTAGCACCTGCCGAACGAAATTCAATACTAATGGGGGCTCCTCAAGCATATCCAATGCAGTCGTGGGAAGGCGCCGTCGATCCTGACTTGACAGGAAACTACCTCCTCCCTCCAGGACCTCTTTCCGACTCAGAATACACTCCTTCCCTGGCGAGTCCTTCGTATTCGGCAGCGTCGGTGGAAAGTCCTTTACCTGCGACCATGTCCATGGCACCTACCCAGTACAGCATGGCAGCCGCGCCGACGATGACAGGTCACAGCTGCGGACTGGACAACCCCATCTTACTGGAACCTCGATACGAATGTTGACGCTATTCCTTGACGACCAGACGATATCAATAAGACGCAGTCCAGAGATCACACCTTCCGCTGCCTGTCGCGATGAGCGGGCTCTCAGAAGACGAAAACAGGCTCTCCAATCAAGAATTCGACGAATTGGTCGATTGGAGCTTCGGAGTATGCCCACTTTGTCATTATGTGATTGCAGGCTACTGACCCTAGTGAAGGATGGGCCAGGCAACATCATTTCATTCGGACCATCAGCGAATGACAGTGGAACCGCGCCCCCAATCAGCGAGAGTGATCGGCTCCCTTCCCCGCCACGACATTTCCATCAGCCAGAGTCGCCGCCCGGCAGACCCGCGCCTCCTGTAAGCCAAGATGACGAGCTCCATCGCTCGCTGCCGAATGTTCCTCGGCCAGAATCGCCGCTCAGCGACAGAAAGGACTCGGCGGCAACTCTTCCGCTGCGCGCACCAGACAAAACCAGACTCTGCGCGTTCTTCGAGCAAAGAGTAGCTCTCAACCCAAACAACAAAATCCTGCTTGGCCAACCAGTCGGCGCAGACGACAAACAGACAAGATACGAGTTCATGCTCATCTTGGTACATTACGACAATGACCAACACGAACTTCGCTCGATCGCAAGGGCACAAAACGGCACGAGATCGATCAGCACCGAAGTTCTTGGCATTCGTCTCTGGAAATGCGTATGCGAAATCAAGCGCGATACTGGTATTACACCTCACGACATGTTTTGTGCCTGCAAAGTCGCGGCGCACTTCTACCACCTACCAAGAGATAGGGCGTTGCTCAAATGGCCGACTGAGCAGCAGAAAGATGATGTCAAGAAAATGTTGGCATCGGGGCAAGGTGTCAGTGATTGTTCTGGTATCGAGACGAGGACGCAGAATTATCGAAACAAGGCTCAAACGCTTCGGGATCTTAATGAACTGCAAGGTGGGCCAGCACCGCCGAAGATATTTCATCCTAAAATACCGTGAATAGAACGAAAAAGGAATACTCCGCTCGCGAAGTTAGGTTACGCGTCGATTTTCTTTTGGAATGACTGCGAGAGTGCATCTCTTCCTTGAAAAGCAATGGAAATTCTCCGCTGCTCGGGCTGGTGAAGAGGTAGAACAGTGGCGCAGAGAGCCGTCTGAGATACATGAGTACACGTACATCTTTGCCGACTAATTCGGGGTTCCATGCAATGGTCTCTCGTATAAAACTGACATCTACACACTGGACGCCCACCGAAGTCGAGTAGAGTAGAAAGTCGAGTTATCCTCCGTCCGGCATCTGCCAGAATCACGCCAGTCCACACAGAATTCTCTGACCAGACAACGAACAAGAGGACATAATTCTTTCCTCCCCTTAAATCCCCCCTATCGATCTCGTGTCAAGAGGATTCTTTCGGCCGAGACTACCCAAAACCATAAGACCACAGGTCCTGTTTAGGAAAACATAAGGCGTGTGGTCCAACACGTGGTATCCTTGAGCCGATAACGCAACGGGACGGCAAAACCGGCAAGGAGCAATAGAACCTAGGAGAAGAAAAGCCAGGCACATGGATGGCTGCTGCCTTATGTCTGGAACTAGTGCTGATTTCGTTTTTTCGATTGCGAGAGAACGAATAGTAATATTGCATTGTCTGCTTCTCATTGCTCAGAAAGTAGGAGGATCGAAAGGTCCGAGTGGAGAAGGTGACGACAGGTGATGGCTGATGAGTATTCGAGTCAAGACAGAAGGGTGATGACTGGAGCACGAATGAGCAAATTTCTTTCATGGAAGCACGACGGCATTCAGGCGAGTCGAGGAAAGAAGGGTGAAGTCGAGTGGAAAATCTCTAAGCTGTTTCAAGTGGCATCTACTGTAAGCAGTTGCACCCTGCGTGCATGGCAATCGACCGTGATCCTCAGAGGCGAATGCGCTGTACAAACGTCAACAGTGACCACACTGCCATAGTCTCAATGTTCTTTTCCGTCAGCGAACGAAAGCGTTCGTCTATGTTCATCATCGCCTTTGTTTCCTCCACAAGCGGTAGTCCACACTCCTAACAAACGCCCCACCCCAAGATAGCATGCAAGAAGAGTCGTCGAATTGGTATCATGATGAAGCGAACATGCGCTCGAGCTGTCATTAACGCCGTATGATGCAGAAAGCAGTGCTCAAGTCGACAGATTACTGCGATGAAGCGAAAGAGCTCGTAGACTCTGCTCCAGTGCTGCGACGAGCGAGCGTAGAGAGGACCTCAGCAGCTTGCTTCTCCTCAAGATCGAAGCCGCCGCCGTTTTCACGCGGGTAAGCATTCAGAGGGCGGCCTCCGAACAAGTCGCGAATGGTCGACGTACGTTGGCCGTACTTGTTGAATTGGTCGAGCATGGCTGAGCAAGACATGCGGGGCGGTGGCATGGAAGTACTGCTGCTTGGGGTGCTTATGCTTGGCTGAGTGGCAAGTGAGCGAGGGGTTTCGCCACTTGCCGGTCGTGTTGCGGCGGCCATTTCTCTACAGGCGCGTGCTCGCTCCGGATCGGAACGGCACATGTCGCAGCTGCCGGGCATGGTTGTGATTTTAGGCTCCATGGGTACTGGCTTCGATCGCTGGCGCTGCTGCTCTTGCTTGCAGGCACAATTCTGCTCATCTGTGCAGAAGCCGCAAGGGTCTTCATTGTTGACAGTGAACTCAACATCATTATTCTCATTGAGCACGTCGCGAATGGCGTACGCCGAACTGGTGCTCCGCCCATAGTTGGTGAAGTCGATTTCGTACTCTGAGCTCGGTGGTGTGGGACCAGTGGAGGGTTCGTGGAGCGCCGGCTGGCCAGGCTGAGAACGCACTTGTTCCACAGATATTCTGGCCTTCAGGTTGCTGTCGAGGTCGGCGATTCGCTTATCCTTCTCTGTAATCTCTGTGCGAAGGGCGGCGACTTCAGCCTTGAGATTCGCAAGTGCCCGGTCCTTCTCGGCATTTTGTGCCTGCAGGTGGGCAATTGTGTTGAGGTTTTCAGCCTCTCGCTGCTGACCGGCCGTTCTCAGATCGCGAATCTGATCCTCCAGCTGCTGGTTCTTCTGGGCCCTTTTATCGCGGAAGTTGCGCTGAGCAACCCGATTTTGCACCCGACGACGGTCTGCGGCATTCTCTTGTCCCAGTGGCTTCCGGCCAGGCCGTGGGCGCGCAGGAATGGTGATGTCCGTGGACATGGGCCCACTCCGCTGTGCAGTCATGCCGGCGTCACCGCTCTGCGTCGGCGACAACTCGTCGCTTGCCTTGCGCTTCAGAGAAGATATCGAGCCGTTCTTCGGAATGGCGACCTTGTTGCCGACACCATTGCTGCCGACGCTGTCCACGCGCTCGTGCTTGACGGACGCACTGCGTGAAGGCTGGTCGTACGCGCGGAACCCGGGGGCGGCAACCTGCTGGTGGTGCTGCTGTGCTTCGTAGTTGATGTAGTCTGCGGACTCGTCGTTAGCTTCTGGCGTGGGAGGAGTCGAAGTCATGGCGCCTTGTGCGTCGGAGAGGATGGTTCTCATTCGCGAGACAGAGATGATCTGATAAGATGGTCGTGCGAAACGGGCGGGGGAAAACGGCTGCGCCGGCATCGGCGGCCAATCTCGGCTCAACGCTGCAAGCCGTGCTGGGCACGTGCCGACGTGATACGAGCTTCGACGACATATACTCGACAGCTTCACTTACTCTCATGTTGTTGTATTTGTGGTGGCAGCAGCATCGGTTGCGTAGCTTGTGGCATATAGGCCCATGAGTCGTCGAGGTCTTCTTGTGGCTGGCCGAACGGGTACTCGTTGTTCCACATCATTTGGTCATTGCCCGTCACTTGGTTGTTCTGCAGATAATCCAGATCTGCCTGGGATTCGGTAAAGTCCTCCTGAAATTGGAGAGCCTGCTGGAACTGAACTTGCTGGTTTGCGCCTGCCATATTTGCCATGTACCGATAGGTATCGATCCGAGGCCGAGCAGCTGCTCTGGCACTCAGCAGCGCGGTTGCTGCTTCGTAGTCCAGTGGTGTTGCGCTGACCATTGTTAGGAGTACTGTGGGAAGGAAGATCACGACCACGAGGAAGCGACGAAGGGCAGGCAAGCACTCTCTCTTACCTCAATCTGCTGTGGTCGGAGCGTCGCGAAAGTTCTGCTGGACGCAGAGGGGTGATGGGTAGCTCGACACGCGCGACTTGGTTCGAGCAGTGGGCTCAAGATGTGGTGTCGATGACATGAGTTGTCGCGAGTGAACCAGTGAGACGAGGGGTGATAAGAAGAAATAGCGACGAGAAGTGGAGAACATTTTCCAAAATGCATTCGTCCAGCAATTTTGAGAACCAGCCAAAAGTGGGCAATAGTATACGGTACAGCCCTCAAAGCTTGACCGATGCTGCACCAGATGAATTGCACCTACCCGTAGCAAAGTGCAGGTAGCTCGATCGAGGCCGCGCCTGCTCGATGCCGCTCACACGTGTGTGAGTTGGCAGCCGCTTGGGTGAGGCCCGTAGGCCGGAGTCTGCCGATGGTCCGGAACGAATCTTCCATATCTATTGTATGGTCTCAGAGCCGTATAAAGTCTTCAATCATGATCGTGAACCTGGTACTCGGGCCTGTCTGAAGTGCGGCCCCACTGGAGCGTATCTAGCATCCATCCACTATCACGTCTAGAACCTTTTTCATCGTGCCTGTGAACATCACGCCAATCGCGTGTCTTTCTCCTCAAGACCAGCCAACGTTCCCTCTCCTTCGCCATACATCCAGTACTGTACACCAAGATAGCAGTCACAGGCCGCCTGGAACAGACCGCACAGCTTGAACGCCCACGGTACATTGTTGTCGGAGAGGAAGAAGTAAGTCATCTTGAAAGCGTCGCCGATCAGCCAATTCACCAGCACACTCAAGCGGAAGCCCTTGCAAGATCGTAATCGCTGGTTTTCCAGAATTTGCGGTATGGGCAGCGTGGCTTCAATGCTCAAGGCCACATAGCCTTGAATGGCAACATAACCCGAGTTGCCGCCAAGGAAAAGCTGTAAAGCGGCTAGTACCACTGTAAAGTAGGCAAGAAATTCCCAATAGGTCCGTCGATGTCTCCACTGCCAGAAGTTAAATGGTCTGGTACTATAGTTCTCTCCGGTGGCGCCCGCGAATGGCTTGTTCAAGCTGTGCTGAGCACCAAAAGGAGGTCTGTTCACAAGAGCAACGTGCAGCAAAAGTATCTGCACCACCACCATAACCACAGCTTGAATGAGGAGAGCGGTGTCGAAGCGGTCGCCAAGCCAGAAGAAGATCCTGCTTTCATCAACATGCGTTGCGCACGAAATTGCCATGGACGGTGACCCACTTCAGAATCGAAGCAACGAGCATGATAAGAGGGATGTCCAACGAGAATCCCGCCGATGACCGATTCCTGTTGATTGATAGGATCTGGTCGGCATAGCTTGTAACCGGCGATGTGATCAAGAAGATCGGGGCTAGATGCGTTACCAGCCATCGAAAGATTGCCATCGCTCTGAGTGGTTGTCAGCAGTTGTAGACTCGGTGATCCGTGTCGACTTGCTCTTCTATGTTGGTGGGGATTGAGAAGCTTAAGTGCTCTGCCAAGGCGTCCCCAGCGGGACTCTGCGGCGTGGCCATGTTCGCGACTGAGACGATGCCGGAGCAGTGTCAAAAACACATGGCCTGGAGGATCGTTTTTTGCAGGAGGCAGGAGGATGCGGTTTCACTCACGTTAATATCTCACTCACGTGCTGATCGCGCTGAGCTCGGCGGCAGGCGGAGGAGGGCGGAAGGAATGACGCTCTTGATCGTGTGCTTAGCCAATCCACATTGCCTGCGCGGTATCCTGGTGTTCTGTCCGTGCAAGCCAGCGCCGGGAGATGTCGCCACAAACCGAAAGTGTTTCAATGAGCGTGAACAGTGTGTCGGCAGTAGAAAACACAAGATGAAGTCCGAATGGCCTCGCCAAAAGGAGACGCGCACAAGCTTTGCATCGCGATCGGCAGCAGGGGTCGGCTCCCGACGACCCACCGCCCGACGACCTCATGCGGCTGCTGTCTCGATAAACGCCGACATAAACAGCATCTCAATGCGTGAAGTACGGCAAAGATCCTGGAAGACGGGATTCTGATCGAACACGATTCCTGATAATGCTTACGAAAAGCTGAAAAATTAGCACTTCGCAGACCACAAAACGACGAGGCCTATCGAACTGCCGAGAACCAAGAGTCATCGTTCAAGATAAGCCGATATCGTTATTGCGAGACAGTCGAATAAGACATCAGACAAAGCGAGCCGCACAAGCAATCAAACCTCATCGTCAACAGAATAGTATAAGAAGAACGCTCCCTGTGATCAGCAAAACCCAGCCCTCCCACCAACCCGGCAGGATTCGTCACCATCACCATGGTCTCCTCAAACCCCATCCAACCCACAGGCCGCTCAGCCTTCTTTTACGGCACTCTCATGGCCCCCTCCGTCCTCCACCGAGTCTGTCATGGCGTCGCAGACTCATCCAATCCCCTCTACACAACCCACAACCTCAAAACCTATCCCGCAATCCTCCACAACCACCGACGCCACCGCGTCAAACAAGCCGACTATCCAGGCGTCGTCCCAAGCCCCAACTCCTCCGTGCGCGGAACATATGTCACAGGCCTCACAGACGCAGACATCTTCCGCTTGGACATCTTCGAAGGCGACGAGTATGAGAGACGACCAGTTAAGGTTAAAGTGTTGAAAGAAGAAGGAGATGCTGAGACTGGAGAGGGAAATGTTGAGGTGAGATGCCCCTTTCACCAATATTCGTGATTGACAGCTATACTAACATTGATTGTCAATCCACAGGGCGAGGAGTTCCCCGCCGAAAGCTACATCTGGACATCCTCACGCGATGATCTTGAAGACCGTGAATGGGATTTCGCCGAGTTTCGTCGCGAGAAGGAGAGGTACTGGGTCGGAGCGGAAGGAGCAGAAGAATATGCAGGTAGGCCTTCCATCATTGCTCAGTCTTGAAGACCACTGTATTCCGGCCATCACGAAGGAATAGAAAGCTAATTCGTGCCTGATGTGAACGCACAGAAGTCGACGAAGCCGTTGCTGCAGCCCAGAACATGACTGATGGGACGAGAGGACGTGCCGCCAACGGTGGTCACATCACTAACGCATTAGTTGAGGAGCAGAAGAAGAAGGCTTCCGCTTAGGTGGCTCTGACAGAGGATTTAAGCATGGCGTTGGATACAGGTGCGGGGGACATGGCGATAGAGATAGATGGAAAGCTAGAAGAGGCAGTTTGTGTTCTGTACTGATGCCACGAAGACCAAATTATGTCGCTGCTCGACTATCAACATTCATCATCTGAAAACATGTACTGCTTCATTGCCCGGCCTGACTCTGCCGCGCATCAGGCTGTGAGTCAGGGATCTCGAGCCCATTGTTGCCCGTGTCGTCAAGAAAGCCTTCGAAAGCTACTTCGTCGGGAACTGACTCGCCCAGCGGATCCGGTTCGCCCTCGTCGCCGATGTCAATCACAACGGTCTGCTGTGGAACGTGTTCTGAATCGTCTGTCACGCTCTCATCGTCAGTTTCATCGTCTTCGACGCCGTCCTGTCCAACTTGCACTTCTTCGCTAATCTTGTCGTGAGCAGCTATCTGAGCTCTGGAGGACATGTCGTTGCTGATGCCAGCTGAAGTTGCGCTGGCGAGACCTGACGACCGTGTCCGCGAATTTCGATTGTCCTGTTCGAGGCTTGATAAGGGACTGAGATGCGCATTATGCATAGGCGCCGCGCGCTTCGGCGGCGTAGCTGACCTCGGACCATGAAAGTCACCCGCATTTGGATCAGCAGTGTCTAGCATCTCGTGCTCGTTTTCTTGATCTTTCAGCTCGTTGGGCTCGGCGAAAGGCGAAGATTGCGCTTGTTCGTTAAGACGCTTGTAAGACTTTGTCAACGGCTGCGGAGCGTCGACTTCTAACTCATCGTCATTCTCGTCGGCATCACCTTCGTCGGGGGTCCCCTTCCTTGGGCTCTTCTGTGGCGAAGGCGCCACTTTGCCAGAACTGGGTGTGACACCTCTAGGAGCGGATAGAGATTGCTGTTGGACGGGAACCCCCTGACGGACGAGCTTCTCGGCCGAAGGACTACCGCGTGCTGGCTGACTCGAAGTCGGCGGAGCTGAAGCATCAGCTCGAGTGGCCGTTGCTTGTGCAGATGTTGGCACGCCGCTAGGCGTCTTGACGACCTGCGGAGTTTGTCCGTTCTTCCTAGCAGATGCTCGAGCAGATTTGTCCTTCTTATACTGTGCATCCTGTTCGTCGCCGTACTTGATCAAGGTATCGCGGATCTCATCTCTCAAAGCAGTTGTGTTGAACTCCTTGAAGTCATTCTCGTCGATTTGCCTTCCGAGGATCTTTTTGACGAAGTGATCGGGATCTCGGGCGAATTCTTTCATGTATCCGATCAGATATACGCCGCAATCATAGAAGTTGTCCTGTTGAGGAATGCCCTTGGCGTTCACACCTTGAAGATCGTCCATCGCAACAGCCATTTGCCGTTTCTCTCGTGCTTCTTCGATGACATATCTCTTGATGATGCGGAGCTCATTGGTGCGAGCAAGTCCGAAAGAGTCCAGTGATATGATCATGGACTGTTCGGGGCTGAATTTTCTCACCGGCGCAATCCGCTTCTTCCTGCCCTTTTTGCCTTTCATTGTTGGCTGACTGCGAGCAGTCTCTTCGGCGATAGGCGCATTTCCATCCAACGCTTCACCCTCTTGCGCGTGGCGATCGCCGGCTTTGGCTTCGGCATTGTCACTCAAGCTCATTTGCTGAAGTTCGGAATGTGGCTCCTCTGCCCCGGCAGGCGTGGCTTCGCCTTCCGAGCACAGATCGACCGCATCTTCTGTGGACAGTTCTTCGTCCGTGTCAATCATCTTCCGTCGCAGTGCAGGAAGATTGTAGATGATTGCCACGAACCAGTGAAGATCCAGGTTGATCGGCACAACGATATAAGGTTTTGAAAGCAAATCTGCATTCTTCGTCCACTTCTTCACGGCATCGTAATTGAAGTCTTTCTTGCCGTTTTTCGTCGTCAGAGAAGAGAAGAAGAATGTGTTGAAGAAGTGTACGCGCTCTTTGTGGGCAGGAGACATAGATTCTTCGATGTGTCGTAGAGCATAGTTCACGATATTGTCGTTGAGGAATTCGCCAGCATCCAGATGTCGGAGGTCGTCCACGTCGACTGTAACGCGTCTGGTGCCCACCTGAGGGTACACGACTGATTTCGCCCACTTGGGTAATTCATGCTGCTCCGTCCATCTGACCAATTCTGGCGAAGGCTCGCGATATTGTGCTGGTGGCTTTGACTGGCGAGTAGATCTTCGTGTCGGCTCGTTGGCGAAGTGGTGTGAGACCACTTCACTGTGATGTTGACGAGACCGGCCGAGTCGGTTTTGTCGCTGTGCTTGTGCTTGCTCTTGCAGGACTTCGGATAAAGTCCCTTCCTTCATCTTACTTACGAGTTTCTCACGCGGCGGTGACTCTTCCTCATAACGAATTACTTCGTCATCAGCTTGGAGTTGCGGGTGGGCGGGAGCGCGCTGGGTCTGCTGAGTGTGCTGTGCATGCTGTCGAGCTCGTTCTTGCGCCTTAAGGAAACGCTCAGCCTCGACGTTAGCGAGGTTGGTGAACGTAGCATCGATCTTCGCGATATCCACTTCGTTGACCTTCATGCCAAAGCTGTCACAACATTTGGCGTAGAAGAATGCTTTCCCCGCTGGGGTAAAGAACTGCAAGATGATGGTGCCATTGCTCAGATCGTCTGATGAGCCTTTGAGTACGACTTTCAAGCTCTTTCTGTTCGAATAGAGTCCTTGATTGACAGCAGATCCACTGATTTGGACCAGTGTCCTCCGAAATGGTGAGTAAACATAACTGCCAGTAGCATCCGCCAGAACAAAACACTCGTTGTTGGGGTCCCAAACCAACGTCTGCCCAGGTTTGCTGCATACATATCCTTTGCAAAAGATGGAGGCAATTCGAGCGCGACCATCACCGTCATCATCCTCACTGAGATCCCAGATATTATCGCTCGGATTCTTCAACGCTGTAGCCCTCTGGTTCGATGTTCGAGTGAAGTTCGTGGGTTTGAGACTAGATCCCGATGAGCGTGCTTCCACGGAATCGAGAACAGATTCCGTATGTCGTGGGCCGATTGATCGAGGAAGTTTCTGTGGGGAGGCACTTCGAGATTTCTGCGACCCAACGGTCGTTGCGCCATCAAGGACGTCCGGACTATGATCGCGGGGTAGGGACTGGCTTGCAGGCAGTGGCTGCTGGGGTCGCACCTGACTATGCATTCGAACTGTCTCCACGGGACGGTCGTCGTCGTCGTCAATTGGTACCACGTCCCGTACGAAATTTCCTCGCACATTTCCCTGTTGGCGGTGCTGCGCTGACCTTGACCCTGACGTGGCTTGTGCATAATGCTGCTTCGGATCATAAACCTGAGGTTGCGGTATCGACCGCCTCAGCCCTGTAGTCCCGGGAGGACGAGACTTGGCACTGGAAGGCTTAGGATAACGGTCGAACACATTGTTGACCGCGTCCGGGTTGTAGCCACTCCTTTGCTCGATCGTCCGCCGCTTTCGTTTCTGAGCCTCGCCTGCTTCATCAACCCCATTCATAAGCTGAATGTCTGGCATGTCACTCGAATCGCTTCGTCTTCCCTTGGGGGCCGTCGTGCTAGAAGTTTCTGCGGCTGACTGGATGGTATTCGCATCAACATCGAAAGGACTTTGCGCAGTGCCGTTGGAAGTATTGTGTTGTTCAGCGCGGGGCGAGCTATGTTGAGCCTGGCGCGGCGGTGCAGCAATACCACCCTTCACACTGGGGTACGAATACTTTTGTTTAGGCGCCCAGTTGCTGGCTTCCCGATCGGCGTCGTACAGCTCGTTGTTACCAAAAGCATCTCCGCCGCCTTTTCGTCGTTTTTTCGACCCCTCAGACACTCCCGTCGCAGACCCGTGACTAGCAGACCTGCGATTGCCTGGCCTGGCGGGGATCGCCTCAGCCTGTGTGAAATCGTCGTTTTCGGTCAGGTCCACTAAACTCGAATCAAGTCTGCTCTTCTTGGTAGGCGGTCGTTCAGATTCGAGGTCATCCTCCACGTCCAGAGGCGTTGTGACATTGCTCCCTTTGCTTGTGCTGATTTGAAGCTGCTGTGGCTGAGAAGTTCTTCCGTTTGTGAATGGCTTGAAACTCGGCTTCGTAAGACGCTGCTGCGCCGCAGACAGTTGTCCTTTGTTTCCACTCTGCACCGACGGCTGGTCAAGGGTATTCCTAGGCTTCACGGCCTTTGAAGGGCGGTACGGCCCACCCATATTCTTTAGGTGGGCTCGAGCTGGAGTTGGCGGGTTCCAATCGTTACCAGGATCGTATTTTGGCACGAATATCTGTGTAGCGTCCTTGGGGGTCGGTTTGTAATTGCGGGCCAAGGATTGTGCGCTGCTGCTGTTTCCACTGCTCTTTCTGCCTCTGCCCGGACCGTGTTCCTCTTCACTTCGGCGGCGCTTGCCCGACTGCGGCGGTGATGATGTCGCTACCTCCTCTAGAAGAGGCGGCATTCGAACGGAACGATTCGGCGATGTTCGTTCATTAGGACTCTGTACTTCAAAGTAAGCCCATTGCGCATTTCTTTGTGCGTGGTGTCGCTTGTTCCAGGCGATGCCTCGCTGGAAGCCGCCGACAGCCATGTCCGCGTGCAGGTGAATGGTGAATAAGTGCAAGGAAAGGTCATACCGCAGCAAAGGTTGAGGACGATGCCTCACTCTCGTGTATTTGAAGCAGCCCCTGCACTCTATTGTGCACCGTATTCTTGAACCCGGTCAACGTCTCTGCGGCTCTTGACCACATTGATTGTCCGCCTTCTTGTGCCGCTACGGCTCTTTCCGTCTATTGTGCCCGAATTGCGCGCGTCTATCTCGGTATTGTTGGGATGAGACGAGCATATTCTGAGCTCGGCCGACTCGAGTGCGTCGTATCGTCGTGGTGTGGTGGCGGGGATGTGTAACGGTCGAGTATTTCAAGATTGTCTTTTAGTTAGTTCTACGCGTGCGCAACGTGAAGCGGGTCCCGCTGACTTCATTCAAGGGTCCCGTCATCAGCACTTCACCTGCTTGCCTGCACTTTCTTTGTCCTCCTGCAACACTAACTACCTATTGCCAGAACATGTGTAAGATGCAATTCTTCGCGATATTGCTTAGATGTTTTACAATAGCTTCTTGCTGAACAGAGCAGCAGCAGTTTCACGCTCGGGCTATCCTTACACAAAACCAGGTCAAGCTCCAGTGCCTATCAAACTCAATTGAGGAAGCTCTGGGCACAATACATTCAATACAGATGCTGCACATTCCAGCAAACCAGCGCCTGAGCAGATCGAGCAGATACGGCGCGTTGCTGTGCCCATGGACATTCACCGTGACCTGTCCATTTCGCAGCGTGCGATACCTTCGATAGCGCGTACTTTCCGGAACCGTTTTCTCAGGAGCTGTGAAGCGCGGATGACCATGCTCTCACGCAACTCGCTCCTGCTCATGAGGCATGTCACGCGGATCGTTGACTTAGTCGGTTTGTGTTGATGGACTCGCCCCCCGTTGCGACATTTTGATGCTCGCAGCATCAGTTCAATCAACCTGCGGAGGTACCAGGAATAGTGACTACTTGATTCGGTGCATAGCGACAGGGCCTCGCACTCCGAGTAGGCGCCAATGTGCAGATACACCCACGGCTCTTGCTGAGACGATTCGGGCTACACGTCTGCTGGGTTTGTAACAACATCCGGCTCCGCACGTCTCACGATGATCATATGCTCGCTTCCACCAGCCGCGTCTGTCAGCACGCCGGCCTTTCGCAGAATGTCAGCCGTCTGATCTACCGTACTAGCACTGACTCCTCGGACGTCTTCTGGGAAGCGCGCTGTCTTCATCCATTCTTGAGCATCCTCTCTCGAGTATTCCATAGTTGTCGTGATGTGATGTACAGCCTCCTCTTTATTCTCGCGGTAATATTGTATGCCATCATTGATTCTCTGCATCATATCTTCCACCTCGGCCTCGAGGTTCTCATGTGTCCGCGCCACAATCATCCAACTCGGCCAGGGTGTATAAATCTCTCCAATGCGTTTCAGCTCGCCGTTGTCCCAGTAATGCTTCGTAGTGAAGTGCTCCCACATAAAGAAGTCGCTGCTCTTGTCTTGACCAACAGACTTGCGCAGGGCTGCAAAGTCTCCAATCGGCACCACCTCAAACGGCTCTTTTGTGTTCCGCAGCCAGCCTCGCTTATCAGCGAGCACGAAAGACATGACATAGCTGCCACTGCCGATTCTGCTTACGCCGACCTTCTTGCCCATGAGATCGTCCACGCTGTTTATCTCACTTCTCTTAGCTCCAGTTGAAATCGCCCAGCATAACGGTGACTCCACATAGGTCCCCACGAATCCATAGCCAATATGTTGCCCCGCAGCTTTTGATTTGCCCAGATCTGCCACAAAGCCTTCTGTGAGGCCAATGGCTACATCAATGCTTCCATTATCTCCTCTTGGAGCTTTAAGAGACGCTGCCAGAGCACCCGTACCAGTGGGAAACGGTACTAAATCGGCGTTGAGGTAATATTTGTGCGCCGCGAAAGCCAATGGTGTTGAGAAATGTTCGGGCACGAATCCTTAAGTCAGATCGTCAGCATCAAAGCCTGACAGCTTTCGTCTCGATGATATACCGATTCGGAGTTTCGAGAATGCAGTCGAGCTGGAAGAGAAGCTACGGAGGCCACGGGAGGCTCTGGAGCAGGTGGTGCGGGCGAGCATACTGAAGCATGTGGGATGTGATGGAGCAAGAAACATTCGTTCTTCAATGCGGGCAGGAAGTGGGAGCTGTCTCAGATGGCAGATGTCATGGCATCGTCCAGCATCTCAAATTGGCTTAGCAGAAAACCTTAAACTTAAACTCTAACTAAATTAGTCTTCCACGTGCGCAGCTGTAAGCTCTTCTCTCCTCATCTTGAAGGACCGAACGTTCCATTGACATTTCCTTGACCCGAGCCACGAGGTCATCTCTTGAGAAGCCCCCATCCACATCGAGTAGGATTCACTGATACTTGTGCTTTGATGTCGGACATGAGCGTACTCAGCTTGAGTTCTTTCCAGTCGGCGGCACCGGATCCTCTTCCACTCGTGGAAACATGTGGCTTGAACTGGAACAGGGCTGAATGCCAATCTCTTACAAGCATAGTGCCGCCTGCATAGGCAACGGTCGAACTCCAGAACTCGTGTCTCTAAAGCCACCAATTTCGCATCGCGCGAGGAAGTACGGCTCCTGGCTTTTGGCGTCTAGACTGTCCCGAGGAAAGATGCATCAAGCACAGTATAATAACAGTCTGAGGGCCGCGCTACCTGCGCAGGCCTCTTGCGATCATCTCCCCTGCCGTCGTGTCACTCCTTCATAGCCTTTGTCGACAGCATGGGTAACGTTTGCAGTTTCGATTCGCCAGACCTGGTGAAGGCAGTCCTTGTTGGCGCGGCGGGAGCAGCAGTTCCTGTCATTCCAACTTTCGCCATTGCTGCGGCAAACGCAGCTTTCCTTTCAGTTACAGGCAGCTTCACTAATGATAGTGCGTATTCTCTCGTGACGTTTACAAGCTTTAGCTGATCTTTAGCAGGGTTCCCGTCATCCGGCCTCCCATGTTCGATTCCAACCGCGACGACTACCATTGTCGATGGGACAATGCAGGTGGAAACTCTTACCGTCACCCCTTATATCAGTGGACCAGATGGACGGACCAACTGTGCATTCTTAACACCAACGGCTATCGTTCAAGCTCCTGGTTCATCGACGTACACTGTTCTATCGTGCCCCAGTGTTGTATTAAGTGCACTTCCAACAGGCCAGCACATTCTTGGTTTTGATTTCGATGCTGGACAACCCGACTTCGCCACGAATACCTTCATAATTGGCCTGCCTCCGCAGACCACCACTCTGGACCCGGAGCCAGGCACGACTGTGACCAAGTCCGAGACTGTCGCTACAGTAACGACCACAACGACGTTGGAACCTGTAAGTCTCTGTGACCATCGTCAAAGATGCTTCCACACTTTACTCCCCAAAGCGCAATCTCAAGCAACCGGCGAAGAGTTGAACTGATTTGAATTGCAAGGTGGCCGCAACCACAACCACAATAACAGTGCCGACCGCAACAACAACATTGACTAGCACCGAAAAGATTCAATCGATCAAAACTACCACCAAAACAGTCTACGCCAAGACGATCACAGCCACAACCGTGATCGTGGGCCGCCCTTACGGCACTTCGACTTCGACCAAATACACTGGCACTGCCACGAAGAAAACGACTAGCACAGTCACCAGCACCACAACCGTCTGCAAGAACTCGTACAACAAGAGAGGAATCGTTGCTGCCCGCGACGGCGGTAATCCGGATTTCACATATCCTCCCGAGCCGACGACTTCCACTGTCACCCCTCCACCCAATCCTAATCTTACAAGATACGAGACTAAATATGTTACTGCCACCGAGACCAGCACTGAAACTCCTCCTGCAGGCGGGACAAGCACCGTTACCAAGTACATTGAAGTGACGGAGACAACGACGGCCAAGACGACCGAGCTTTCGACAACGACTTCGACTTCGAAGATTGGTAAGACGGTGACAACAACGAGCACAAGCCGCAAGAAGGGTGAATGCACGACGCTCTATCTCAAGAAAACTGTTTACGTCACGGTAACGAAGACTGCAAAGGCTACGGTCACTCGCAAGGATTGCAAGCCCAAGGGATATTGAACCGGAGGATAACGGAAGTACTCTGTAGTGCACTCTCGCTGCTGCTTGCAAATTATATACACCGAATTGACATACAGTGTCGTATTCATTAATGTCCTTGCTTTTGCTTGTTGCATCCTTTTCATCTCAGCTCCAAGTAGTTCCCTACAAGGCGAAAGCTGCGGCACCTGCAACGAGGGCGCCAGCCATGGCGAAACCTGAGTTGAGGCCAGAGGCATCGCTGCCAGGTGTCTGGGTAGCTGGGGACATCAATTCTGTTGTTGAGGCCATGCTCTCACTCGCCGTACTCTCAGTCGCCGTGCTCTCATTCGCAGACTCGGTGCTGGCAGGCATCGAAGCGCTGCTAGTTTCGGACATGGTTGGCTCTGCGCTTGAGCTATTGTCATCGCCGCTGTCACCGCCGCCTACTGGTGCGTCTGCAGCCTGGACGACACCACCGGAAGGAGCGTCTCCAGAGGGCTGGCCAGAACGGGTGCCTTCAGCACCTGATACGTAGCTCTCGATGGTGTTGTCACCGCTGAAGCAAATGTTAACGTCTCGTCTATGGTTATGTCATGCCCCCATTGATGTTGCAACTGACCTTGGATTGATGGCAAACGCCATACCAGACTGGCAATGAGATCCAACTGAGCAGTAGTACACTGCAGGATCGGTGGAGTTCACTTGGAAAACAAAAACACCATCGCTGGCAGTGAGAACGCCCGAGTCGACGTTCGCCTCGCTGTTGTACTGACAAGGGCTGTCCCAGGATCCGGAAAGAGCATTGTGTGGAATGTTTGGGTCGAATGTTACGCGGATGCTGTCGCCCTCTGCCACGTCTGAGATCGAAGTAGGCTCGAATGCCAATGATCCCTCAACAACACGAACTTCATGTGTGGTCTGCGCAGCAGCAGAGCCAGCAAGGGCCAATGCAGAGGCCAGGGTAATCTTGGACAACATTTCGAGTAAAAATCGGGTTTATGATAGGTGAGGTGGGTAAGAGGATTTGACTAAGCTGCGCGACTTTGAGCAAGTTCCAATGGGCTACTTATACCTATCTTCAGAGCCGTCGCGCCAGAAAGGTCTCGGCCCTCAGCTCCTCCTCTTTCACTGCATTCCACACTGCACTACTCTAATCGTCATGGCGCCACGGATGTGGACGAAGCTCATCTTACTGGTCCAAGACGCTACCAAGCAAGCCCCTGCCGCCACGCCATCGTTGTCCGGATATCGAACTGCCCGGGGAAGTTCTGAGATTGGCCAATGTTGGCGAGAGCTCGACCCCGCTACTGTGAGGCTATATATAAGGTTACTTCTTAGCCACTGGGCAGGCGCCTGTATCCTGGGAAGCCGCTGATGTGTACGTTCGCACTGCCCGTTTCAGCTTTGCCGCGGCAATCGAATGCGGTACCCAAGGCTTGGAACATTCGTCGCTTCTGGGTGAGCTGTGAGCTGTAAGCGGCGTTGACTGATCTTGAGACTGCGCGAATGAGTGCGAGTGGTGCTGGTTTCAGGCCTGTTGTACTAGGATCGGAAGTCTGGCCAGATTCTGGAGTGAGTTTGACACAGCGAGTCAGCGACGAGTCTTGGCGGCATACAACAGTTGACAAATGCCGACCACCACCACCTCAAGTCTTTCTGTGTTTCTTTCATCAACTTTTTCACTTCGCGTGTTCCGGAGACGCACAATGCCCATCAATGTGAGATGACGTCGAGATGGCTACGGCGCTCTTTCCCAACAACTGTCTCTGCTCGAACGCTTAGATAACTGGGCGCCCAGAAGGCAACATGGGCGCAACTGCGCCAGTCCTAAGTACGACATTTGCCCGGTTCCAAGCCTCACATCTCGTATCAAACTGTCGACATCGGGAAGAATGCCGACTTCACAGCCACAACGAAGACACAGGCCTATTAGGGAGAGAATTTCGTCGCATGGGCGGTGCCTCGCGATTGACAAGCTAGGCTACGGCATGAATCCACCAGTACAGCCATGTCAGGGCGCGAAGTAGGATCTGATTGCTGACATAGAATTCTGAGACTGTGCGATAAGAACTTGCTCAATAGACCTGAGAGCTTAGACGTAAGTCCACATCAGAGAGCTCGCTCATCTGAACCAGGGCGAGAAGGTAGTGTGGCGGCATCTTGACGTACGCGATCCAGCTCTTCATGATTTGCAGCAAACAGGGCGCCCTTACATCAGGTCTCATTGCAGTACAAGGGAGCCGATACAGCCGTACGTTTGCAAAGCTTCGGCGTCGTTGTTGTAATTGGAGTTGACACTCGCGATCGATACTTGGAGACTCGCCTGCGAGGTCATTCTTACTCGATAGTTATTGCGCACACAAAAGCTAAAATCTACATATGCATTGAAGCTGATCCAAGCAGATTGTCTTTCCGATGGCCATATTACAGAAATTGGGCACGATCCCGGCTCTTCGATGTGCAAGGCGGCAAGCCTCAGAGGTTCGACAGTCAACAAGCATGAACTTCGCCAGCTCCCAGGTCGATTAAGGGCAAATTCGTTATCTCGAAGACCATGTGACGCATCTCTCTCGCGAAAGCAAAGTCGTGGTTCTAGGAAAAACTCTGCTCGAGGCTACAACGGCGGCCACATATCCGGAAAATTGATCGAACATTCCTGAGTGACCCGTGTTCAAGCATGGGCTCCCCTTGACCGCGCATCAGAGATTGTGGGTAGGCTCCTCTGCAGAGGGTGTTCAGTCAGGTGACAAAACGTGGTGTAATAAAGATAATATATTCTAAAAAATGAGAATCAAGGAAAGGTAGCGAACGAGCTGCCTCTATATACCTCCAGCTC
>PNEN01000575.1:59281-190724 GCA_002933655.1 Cercospora berteroae | reverse complement strand
TGCCTAGATAAATGGGATAGTTCGGCGAATCAAAGAATTTATTATTATTATATATTAGTGGGAAAACGTACAATTTTTGAGGCTTTCTGAAATTCAGCTCCATTATCATTATAGACGAGACAATTATACACAGAATCTCCTAAATCAAGGCTCTTGCTTTCCCTTTTACATATGCCTGAGCTACATTAGATCTTCTTCTAGACAAGTTGTTTCAGTCATATACTGTATCAATATCCCTTCCTTGGCCGTGAAGAGAGTCAATCTAAATTCTGCATAAGCACCAATATGCTTCGTGAGCATTCATCCAAAGATTCGTCTTCTCACTCTTCTGAGCTCAGCTCAGCTCAGCAGGTGAATACTGCGCCAACGTGCTAGTCTCAGATCAAGTCGAGAAGAAGACCAGCTCGGTGATCCAATGCAGTACGTATATTCTTCGACCGTAGAAAACAAGGAGACATCGGCATAATGTATTGGACTGCAGTCTCGCCAGTACAAGGTCCTGTGCAGCCCAGCTTACCTGCAATGCGACGAACAAGACACATTAAACGGGCCACGTGATATCAGTTGCAGCTGTCTATAACGCCACTATCGTGACATTTCGTCAAGATCGTGAGAAGGAAGGCATGGAGGAATCAATGAATGGAGCGGTGATGTGTGGGAAAGGCACAACAAGATATTGTTATTGAAGTACACGGTGGGCACAATCTCAATTACAACAACATCTTCAACTTTTCGAGACAGCGCCACACTCATAAATCGTCGTCCGAGCAAGATTCTCACCATCTGTCACCACCGCCAAGAGCAGTCGCAGCAACAGCGATAGCTCCGAACCCCACTCGTGAAAAGGTAGATTTTTCTTACAAGCGAGACAATCCCACAATCTCGCGATTGACCTGGTAATCCGGAACTCTCATATCGAGAGCACGGCCAGTGTAGCCCAAATCCTCTGCAGTGAGAACAGCGCACTTCTCACCAATGAGGAGGGCAGTGGAGTAAGTGTTGCAGCCGACATTGTCGGGGCAGATGGACAGATCGGCGACCTTGAGGTTCTTGGTGCCGTGCACGTTGAGGCGCTCGTCCAAGACACCGTGCTTGACGATGGAGTTGCCCTCGCGTGGGGCCATGGAGCAGGTACCTGAGAAGATAATGTTAGTGGATGGTGGTTAGAATATATGGATGGGGAGTGGGGAGGGAGCTTACCGAGAGAGTGCCAGGTGGTCTCGGTGTGGCGCTTGACCCACTCTTCCACGGCGAGGAGATCGTCGCGGCTGTACTGCAAGTCGTCATGGAGTGCCTGCTGGTTGGAGTTGAGGAAGCTTGGCTCTGGTTGTCTGCTTGGAGCTGGAAGTGGGTTGGTCCAGGCACCAGTGACGAGGTTGGAGGTGATGTGGTTTGGTCCAGCGTACGCATTGGTGGTCGCGAGGTCCATATCGTGGCAACGAGCTGGGGAGTCGTAGGCGTAGAATGGGTGGTTGTTGGCAACCTCACCGGCGAAGGCGTCCATGCGGCGTGCAGTCTCACGAGACTTGATGTAACCCCAGACCATTGGTGCCATATCACGTCGGTCGTTCATGAAACCAGCGTCGAAGTCTGGTGCCTCGTATGGGTTGGGGCTGACAATGTTGGTGAAGCCACGAGAGAATGGATACTCCAGGAAGTGGAACATGGAGAAGTACTTTCCGGGTGGAACGTGCATGTGGTCACCGAACCAGCCAGCGACGACAGCCCAGTGCATGACTGGCTTGTCTGGCTTGTCCTTGAAGTAGCTGTCCCAGCCCTTGATGAACTCTGGGAATGGCGAGCGAGCCATATCGTCGAGATCCTTTTGAGTTGGTCGCCACTTCACACCGGCTTCAATGGCATTGGTAGCCAATGGACCAGTGCCATCGAGCTGCCACTGGTTGAAGACCTTGTCCTGCACCTCCTTGTCGCCACGTACGAAGTCATCGAAAGACTCGACGTGTGGCT
Organism: Cercospora berteroae; assembly: GCA_002933655.1. Lineage (NCBI taxonomy): Eukaryota > Fungi > Ascomycota > Dothideomycetes > Mycosphaerellales > Mycosphaerellaceae > Cercospora > Cercospora berteroae. Next base: position 188,756 of record PNEN01000575.1, on the reverse strand, counting down.
TGGCACGGTAGAGGGAGAAGAACAGGTAGTGGTCCTGGAAGTTCTGGCCAACACCGGGAAGGTCGACCAATGGCTTGACACCAGCCTTGCGGAGCTTCTGAGCATCACCGATACCAGAGCGCTGGAGGATCAAAGGTGAGCTGAGTGTGCCGCCAGATACGATGATTTGCCGACGTGCTCGGAATGTGCGGGAGTGGTTCTCTGATGGGTGCAATGGCTTAGTGGGGACAGTTCGGACTCCAACGGCCTTGGTGCCCTCGAAGACGACCTTGTCAACCTTAGTGTTGACAGCCAAGTGCAGGTTCTCGTAGTGTTGACGAGTGCTGTGGATGTATGCATGGGCAGAGTCGGAGCGACGTCCGGTGTCCCGGTTGATCCACTTCAGCCAGTGCTCAGCACCGTGGCCCGTGGTCAGATCCTGGAGGTCGTCGGTGACTGGGATGCCCTGGGACTCGGCCGCGCGGAGGAAGTCTTGCATCACTGGGTATGTGTAGTTACCGAAAGAAACCTTGATAGGTCCATCGAATCCGTGCAAGTCGCGGTTGTTGCAAGCACGTTGATATGTCTCGTGCTTCTTCATCAAAGGAATGAGCTCCTTGGTGGTCCAGCCCTTGGCCTGGAAGTCATCGTAATCTGAGGCGGATGCACGAGTGTACATCTGTCCATGTCAGTGGCGATTCTTGAAACGTCTGAAATAGTGCTCACCATGAAGTTGATCGAGGAACCACCACCGAGGATGTGGGCGCAAGGAACGATTGCACGACGGCCAGAGAGCCATTCGGATGGACGCGAGTAGTAGAAAGTGGCAGTCTTGCTGTCCAACTTCATGTTGCGTGGGAAGATACCTGGGCGGAACACCCATGGGTTGTTCAAGTTGCTCTCACCGGCCTCGATGAGCAGCACTTGAAGCTTGTGGTCCAAATTGGCCAAACGGCCAGCAACGACGCAACTGTGTGAAGCCCATCAGCATTGTTCCAAGTTGCCCTATGGACTGGCGACGACCAACCCGCATGATCCTCCACCACACACGATGATATCAACCTCGTCTGGGATCGTCATCTTGAACGGCTTCTCTTTCTTTCAACGGACCTTCAAAGGTTTCGTTTTGGGATATGTCGGAGAGAGTGAGATCGAGGAGTGGGATCCTGATGCTCTCTTGCTTCCCTTCGAGAGCGGGCTCAGTAGCCGTATATCAATACCCACTCCCCGCACATGTCAGGTGCTTCGGAAACCTGGAGCTCTCACATCCTCCTAGCATTGGTCAAGGGTTTTGAGAGGGATTGTTTGATGAGTGAGATCCTACGTGTGCCTGGAGCTGGGAATACTGGAGCAGGGGAGCTCGCGCCACAACGGGGTGACTGCTGAGGATTGTCCGCGACAGGGAATGGCCCCGGGAAACTCAGGCGGTTACCCAGCTAGGCGCTTAAGCTCTTGGTATGCAACAGCTGTTGGAGCTTGAACGATCCTGCTCTAACATCGTTCGCCAATGCCAACCGCGCTTAGCACAGCCGGTGGGGGGTCACAGCGAAACAGACACCTGTTGTGTTGCACAACACAGCGAGCATGCCTCTTCGCTTCCTCCAATACGACTTGCCGATATACGCGGGCGCATGAGCCACCACAGTCAGATCCCCAGGTGCGGAGAACCTAGCAACGCAGCACGGTCGTGAAGCGTCAGAATAGTGCAAACTTCCCCAGTCTTTGCAGTGAGATCGCAATTCGGTGGGTCGAGACAGCGAGGTCATGCAGCCAAATGCTTGCACCGCCTCCGCTCGTACTTCCAGAGACTCGTATGCCTGGATGATACCTTGATACTTCACCAAAAGACTTCGATACCAACCACCAGGTTCTCGACTCGAGGCCAGAATGAGATGTCTTTCGACTGCGAGCTCTCTTCTCAGTTCGAGTGAAGATCGACCCTGATCGTGATTCAGAGCAGCTGAAGTGATGACAAGGCATCGTACGTTCGGGCAGCGGCGGTATGCGGCCGCGGCCGCCTAGAGTGGGCGACAGCGACAGCCAGTCGTACGGCAACGCTTTTGGTTGCCAAGTAGCTTCCTCCACTTACGCTGAGCGGAAGGCATCCAGATGCAGTGATGAACAGGCATATTGCGGAGACCTCGAGCATGGGTTGGCGTGAGATTGGACGTGTGAGCGTGTGCCAGGTGCGATGAGAGCTGTCGTTGCGCGGCAGTATCCTTTCTCCACCTGCGTCAAACCTACTCCACAGTTCACGACCCTGTTCATCCTACTGCACGGTCGATGCACCTCTGCGGGGAACCTGGTCTGCCGCAATCCGAAGCATGCGCTGGCTGCCATTTTGGCTGTAGACTTCTCGTTGAGTTCTCTCCCGACAGACCCATTCAGAGGGCAATAAATTTTGCCGGAAGACCATTTTTATTGTGAAACAAATGCCTGGGAATGTCGAGGCATAGACTTTCCGGAGTTTGTGGGGTCAGCATCGCTCAGCCACACATCATGCTATGCGCGCGCAATCGAGTAGATGTTGATCTAGGATCCAGCATGTATGAGGACTGAACGGTGAAACCAATGCCGGTAGAGTCCGGACAGGCGTATGCACCCCATGTCAGGATTGCGGACCCCATGCGGAACATTGCGGTCCATTGTTCTATTGGAGCTTTTGCATGGAGAGCTCCTTCTCTTCTCCGCACGGCGACCATAATACCAAGCCTCTTGTATGATGATAACACGCGTTCTCGCTTGTCGCTTGGGGAACGGTCGCTCTCACCGTACTGAGAGCTGCTCGGAGTTGTTGCCGTGCCATTTCCTGTCGAGAAGCGAACAACAACGCCGTGCAACCACGTCGACAGTTCTCGACTCCAATCGCCTGTACTCGTGAAGAACGATCAGCGCGATAGTGTGGACAGTGGCTGTTGCTGCATGTCTCCAACAGCTTCGCCAGAAAAGCATGCCGTTCGCTGCTATTGCACCCGAGAGGAAGTTCGGCTCGACAAGGACCCGTGTTGCCAGGCCTCGGAACGCAAGTACCAGTACTCAGAGGAGTACGGCTTCATGATCACTTATCGTGGATTGGAGAGCTAAATAATATCCGTTCTAATCTACAATGACCAGAGATGCCAGTCTCAGTCTACATCGCAGACCAAATTCGCCCTGCGTTATCAAGAGTAGCGCTGTATGAATGCTGCTGCTATGCCAAAGTACCTCCCCCACCCTTGCCTTAGCTGAAGTCACAATAGGCTTCAAATGTATCACTTCCTTCCTGCTTGAGCCGACATAATCCGTGCCGGGCTAAGCAACAATGCCCTAGGGTGCAACTCTTGACAGATTCGATCCCCTCGCTGCATCTTTTCGAGATCAGATTTCATCGAATACTTCGTAAATGGTTTCGCCCGCGTCCAGGTCGTCCTGGTCAACATATTCGTCTATGATGCCCTTATGTCGATGTCCCTCGGCGGCCACCGGTGAGGTCGTCGGAGCATCTTGCATCCCCTCCCACTCCTCCTCGAGTTCCTCGCCATTTTCGCTATAGATCATCGGAAGCTCGTCGTCGATCTCCAGGTCGTTATCGTCGCCCCGCGAATCGTTGTGCGAACGCGGTGTGGGCATGGCAAAGGGCGTGGTACCCCTACCTCGACTGCTGGCGGCTTGACTGCTTCGGTGATAGAGCTCGACGGAGGTTCGGGGTGGGCTGTATCGTGGGGTGATACCGAATCCTCGCCGCTCCCATTCTGGGGAAGTGGATATTCGACGTCTTTTGGTCGAGCTCTCAGTTGAAAGCTGAACATGATTGGTAGTCTCCAGATCGAAAGAGGTCACTCTTCTCTTTGCGACAGGATCGACGTCCATCAAATGCGCCGAAGTGGAGTTGGGAAAGGAAACCGATCGGCGCTGGATTTGTCTGCGCGCGACTGGTGAGCCAATGTCCACTTCATCTTCAGCGTCCATTTCTCTGAAATCTTTGAAGACAGATTCGCTCCAAGGTGAGTCTCCAGATGCATAGGAGGACTGAGGGCTGGTGACACGATCCAGTCGCGGTGTGAAAGACCAGCACGCATCCACGACCTTGCCAAGAGCTTCTGCGGCCTGCAGCTCGCCATCTCCATCATACAGCGGCAATTGTCGAACCCGCTGCCAGTTCCAACCAGATTGAGGTGGTTGCAAGTATCCGTGCGGTGTTGTCAAGTATAATCTCCTCTCGCCGTTTGCTTTCATGAACACACTAGACTCCAGAAAGTCAGCAGACCATGAAGTTGGCGTGATCATCTCTGCCAGGCTCAAAAAGCGTAATCGAGATGATTTCCGCACTTTGCTCAGCGGTATTAACTTTTCTTTCAAACCGTGATATTTCGTCGCAAGATCTGTGGTAACGGTTCCTTCGGTGGCGAGGATGTCTCCAAAAACTGATGAGATGGCAGCGAAGATATGCGCGGAATCCGGTGCCTGAATTTCAACTTCTCGTACGAGTCCTCGACTTGCCAGGCGCTGAAACACGGTCCCGCTGGGTCCACAAGCCTTGGGAGAGTACCATTCCTCCTCGGTCTCTTTCGCCCACGCCTCAATTGATTCCGTCGTCCATGCGCCACTGTTTACGGCTGATCTGAACGATGATTTTGAGCCTCCATGGGGGACGATCCACTCTCGCGAAGCGAGATAGTCCGCGTCGCGAGCGGACTGCTGAGTGGATTCAGATGAAGAGAACCATACGCCCGGCAACTGTCTGCCAAACGGAAGGAGGACAACCTGAACGGTCCACGGTCGTGCGAATGTTGGCAGTGATGCGTTTTCAAGCTCTGCGATGCGAGACTCGAGCGCGTCAATGCGTGGTCCGGTTTCAGCGTTGGCAGCGATCGTTGCGAGAACGACGGCTTCAGTCTGCTTGGCAGCGCTGAGGTCAAAAGACCCGTCCGAATCAAAGGAGCCAGTATCTGGGAGAAGAGATCTCTTCTTGGTGCCCCGAATTGGTGGCGAATTTGGCCGCTCGTCCTCAGTCTCAGCCTGTTCGCGCCACGACTCGAGCTCTACGAGTCGTTCTTCCAAGAAGGACAGCTTCTGGTGCGTATCGTCTGCTGCTTGAGTCTTCGACTGGTCCTCTCGCCAGTGCTCGAGATCAAGTAATCGACCATCTTGCATCTCAAACCGCGATCGCACCTCATGACTAGGCATATTGTCAAACGACATACTTTCCAGCTGTGCGATACGCTGGCCGAAGTTCTGGATCGTGTTGCACATTTCCTGGATCGAAAGCGAGGGTCCAGCGCTGACTGGTCGAGCGGAGGGCCGTCGCGGCTGGCTTGATTCAGAAGGAGGTGCTCGAGCGGCTTGTCGAGCCATGGTGGTCTGGGCAGCATTTCTGGGCGAGCTTCGTCTGAACTCGGGCGTCCCACGGACGCTGGGCGTAGCGACTTCTGTTGCCACTTCAGTCGCGCTGTATGGCCCAGCGACGCTTGCCATGACCTCGGCATGGGGAATAGTGACTGGCGGGCCCATTGACCTGAAGCGATTGCATCGGTCTAGCAGATCTCGAGCTGGACTTGCTCTTGCGTCGCCGGTCACGCTGGGCACGCCTGTGGACGGTAGTGGTGCTGTAGAAGGTAGTCCCGAGAGACCTCCAGCTTGTATATCATCTGCTTGTTGCCGGGCAAAGCCATTCAGGGCATCCCACAGCCTCGTATTGATGGATCGTGGCTGAGAATCATTTGTGATGCCTAGACCAGCGGAGTGTAGAGTCCGCCCCACGGGCGTAGCACCATCTCTTCTTGCCTCATCAGAGCCTCGTACCAGCTCGCTCCAAGTCGGTGCTACAAAGCGGTTATTATCATTGGAGTGGCTCAACTGCTGCTGCGACGCGACGCGCGTGTCTGTACCAACTCGCACGTCGTGTGCATTGGCGCCGTCTGCGACGATGTTCTGTCGCTCGCCATCATGGAAACATGCGTGATGTCCGCAGTAACAGTATGCTCTTTCACTCTGCTGGTCTGGTGTCGCGATCGGCTCTCTCAGCCAAAATCGCTTGCAGCCACATTGCGGAGCTCGAAGGCCTCCATTTAGGTCCTTGAAACCACACGCTCCACTCGGTAGTATCAGGTCGAGTCCACTGCCTCTGCCTACAGAAGCCCGACTGATGGAGTGCCCATTGTAGGCCGCCATAAGGCGTGCCACCAGTGGCCGTAATCACTCAGCATGCCATGGCCATTGCACGAGATGGGAAGATGGGTATCGGTCGGTGTGCGTCGGCCGCTTCGTCTCGCTCGAGGCTGGATCGCTATCTAGACGGCGGAGGATGGGGTTCACAGGGCAGGCTATCGCTGATATACTCGTACGTCGACGCGTGGGTCGTGTGAGGGCGTAGCTGGAGGTCGCGTGGCCGAGCGTGATTGTGGGTGTACAGCACGCAAGAAAGTCCGTCGAGGAGCAAGAGACTCCGCGGATGCCCCACGCTATCCAGCCGCCCGACAGGGTTGCTGGTTGCCGCGATACCAGATTCACTCCATTCGCGTGGATAAGCACGAGTCGAGGCGCAGATGAGTGGATGTGATTTGTACGGAGTGCAGGTCCGAGATAAAACCCCAGCTTACTGCCAAGATTTTGTGACCTGAGGCCGCACGTCGTACTCCGACACGACCTGACGCGTCGCGCGTCGAGATGCACTGCATCATGTCTGGACAACGGAACTTGCGTTGCCTGAGCACGTCTCCACGACAGCGGTGATGGACAGACCAACATGGCCTCGATTGTGAAGTCAACCTTCCTCCCATCCCACGCCGGCTGCTGCCTAGCGACCAAGCCTTCCGCCGTGCCGCCCGAGGAAGACTGTGACCGAGATATATGAGCAGAACACAGCTATTATCGACCTGGCACCAACGATTTCACTTGATTGAAGATGCGCTGTACTGTCAAGAGTAAGCTCAGAGCAACCAAAGGCCAATGGATTGGACACAGAGTCAGGCCGCCGGCATATGATAGGTAGTAGGCGCAGCAGCAATGCCTCATAAGAACCTCTAAGTGACTCCTACGTCTTGGACCAATGAAGACAAACAATTGAAAAGCAAAACGGCTCAAACCCAAAGAACACAGTGACGAGGGGAGACATATGATGGTCTGTCACAATGGTGTTGCCTTTTCGGACACCGCACCCACAGACCTAGATCCCCACAGCCCCATAGAGGCTTCCAAAAAATGGTATAACAGAGGTCGCCTTTCACTTATTCTCCCGTCACATCAGCAACCACACTTCTCGAGTGTGTCTAACATGGACGCTCTTGCGCGCTTCAATCACAGCTTGAGCTGGACTCGCTCATGGCTCGCAGCACATCAGCAAGCGACAACCGGAGACGACGACTTCGAAGTTATTGACATCTCAGAGGGCAATGCCTTCAACAGAGACGAAGATATCATCTCTCTCAGCTCCGACGACCCAATAACCTCATGCGCGGAGCCCGAGTCCCTGCACGATCCCTCCGGCTTCGCCTTCAACCCAGACTCAGACATTTACTCCAACCCCTCCACATACGCAACCCATCCCCTCAACCACGACCCCCTCCACGACACCTCTCCCCTCCCCTCCGACCACCTCGCCTACACAACCGCAGGCCGCAACCCCACAACCCCCTTCCGCGACCTCCGCTCCCCCTCCAAAGCCCACAACCGCACCCGCAAACACAGCTCTAAATACTACGCCCACCGCCACATCAAACCCGGCCAACTCAACGCACCCCACTGGGACACATGGCCTCCGCACAAATACAATGTGTTCTTCGAACCCGGCTGCACCATGAGAGTACCCAACAACACATCAATCCTCCAATGCGAAACCAACCCCACAATAATGACAAAAAAGCAACTCTACATCGTAGCACAACGCTGGCCGCGTCCTCCGAAATATCATCGGAATGGGGTTGATAGGGATCGTTGGCCGTTTGCGTCGCATCCTGATAAGGATCATTTGGTGAATAAGCATATTCGTCAGATACGTGAACAGGATGAAATCGAAATGATTTGGGATGAGGAGATGATTGAGGAGATGGTGGGGAGGGAGCATGAGGATAGGGAAGTTGATCCGCGGATTGAAAACTGGTGTGTTTGTGTTTGGAAGGGGTGGAAAGAGTACTGTGTGGAGCATGGGTATGGGGTGCGTTGAGCTGTATGAGAGTAGCTCTAGAGCATTCATGAGTTGCATGCTTCAAAGGTCATACTTTCTGCTGTCTATGATATCTTCGTAAGCTGCCTTCCGACATTCGCATCTGTCGCTGGAAAGTGATTCTTTTCCACTCTCCATCTGTTCATATCATTGATCCTTGCTGTGAACTGTGAGTCGTCGATCACCAGAACGTCTGTTCGGAATGTCTCGTGCTGATTTTCAGCTCGCGGGCTACGAGGCTACATTGTCCGCCTACTTGTATCCACAGCGGCCCAGCCTGCCAGAATGCGGCTCAGCAACTCACAGGTCGTGACTCTGCTAAGGCATCAAACTATTGCTTGCTAAGTCATGCTCGCAATTCTCGTGTGTCTGATCGCGTCGGAGTCCGAAGAGTGCGTGCGACCTTCGGGACCAGTAGGATGAGTCAATCCGTTGACGTAGAGCTGGCTGGCGCGACCAATTGGCCGTCACAGTATCAGATTCCTTCCTCTGAGCATGTCTACTGGCCTCGGCCTCGGCCTCACCCATTCTCAGGCGGTGAGTTCCGCGACCTCGAGACCAAAGTAGCATACCCAAGCAGCGGAGGCGCCGCATTAATATCCTCTTCCGGAGTATCATCAACCTCCACCACCGAGCTTTCCGAGCTGACCAGATGCCAGAAGTCCTCAGTAGGAGAGTCACTCGAAAGTTCAATCCACGGTAATTTAGTTCCCAGAAGTCTGATCTGACCATATGAGGTATTGGTCGCACCTGGCAGGATAGCGCGGACCAGATTGGCATATTCCTGTCGACCTCTGATCGCAGACGTGGCAGAGCCGCACACAATCAACGTCCAGACGAGCAGGTCGCTCATCGCCTTCGTATTGCCGCACTCGTCCAACACTTTTCGCAGCAGTGCAGGAGTCAGCGTTGCGGTGATGTGTTTCTGAGTAGAAACAATCGCTTCAGTATTCTGTAGGACTTTACGGCCAAAGGTCCATGTCCAGAGCAATCCAGTCAAGCGAACACACTCCTGGAAATCCGCTATCCAGTCATAGCCCACATCTGCCGGACTCGACGCAGGCGTAGAATAACGAGCAAGTCGAAGTGCAATCTTAACAGCCTGACTGGCCTTCTTGCCCGAATGCATGTGTGGCACAGATTCGTCCTTCGCGCCACTCTCCGCGCCGCAGATGTTGTACAGAGCCGTCAAGCCGAGAAGAGCGTCGGTGACTCTTGGAGGTACAAATCCAGAGAGTTCCCATTGAAGCATCAGCGCTGCGTCCGGTACCTCATACCCTTCAGCTTCGACATCGTCCACGGCATTGGTCGCCATTGGTCCAAAGGGCATATGTAGCAGCGGCTTCACCTTCCCAGCTTGATGGAAATTTGCGAGCAGCAGGCTCGCCATTGCCGATTGATAATGCTGTGCGAATTTACTGTGCTCCCAATCTTCTCGGTCAATCAATGCCAGAGCGTTCAAATGCATCATCGAAGCGTCCAGTTGGCCAGAATTCACCTTCATCGTGGCAAGTCGAATGATAGACCACATTAGAGCACATGCCATTTCGCTTCGAGCCTCAGGGGCAAGGCGATCAAGTTGAGGAAGCTGTTGTGAAATGTGCATCATGGTCTGATCCTCATGGAGTATGCTTCGAGCTTCATCTTGAGCCCAGACATGATTGGCGATGGCCAGAAAGCTATGTGCCAGTACTGGACTCCACATCGTTTCTTTGAAGAGGTAGGTGTGGTCTTGATTCTGCCATTTCCAGCTCCCAGAGTCTGCCACTGATTAGCTCTGCTCTTTGCAGCGATGGTGATGAGGTTGTACGCACAGCCATGAAAGAGATCCAGAAACCTTTCATCTATTTCCACAGGAAACGCAGCAAACGGATCTGGTCTCTCAGCCGGAGACGCGCTGAGTGAATGCGATTCGCGTTTCACAACACGTCGCTCGATCTCTTGATTGCCCTTTTTGCGCCGTGCTACCGACTTGGAAGACTGGTTCCTCGTGGTCGTTGGCCTCTTGACTTCTTTTCCGGACTTTTTATCGAAGATAAGCTGTAAAAACTCAGGCCGAGAAGGTTGATTGGCAGCATCTTTTGCTGCATTCTCACAAGCATCTCTCTTCGCCTTCTTAGACCACTTCTGGTCTTGCACAGATTGTTGTGCGTGCGAGCGAATGCGGCTAAGGGTTCCTGCATCGACGTGCCGCTCAGTGGAATAGCTGATGAAAGCGAGGTCGTCTCCCATCTCCGAAAGACGCGTCCCAGGTTTGCGGACTATGATCCATGCTCGGTGGTTAGGTATTCACTTGCTGGCCTGCACAGCCCGCAGGACTGCCAGCTGATTTCTAGTCTTGTTCTCAGGATGGGAACGTCGCGTCTGCAAGCAGACGAAGCGAGGACTACTCAAGAGAGTCATGCTCAGCGCCCAGCGCCCAGGCGAAGGATTCGGCCAACCGAGGGGATGACGTGCGGTAGGCGTGCGGTCCAGTCAAACTCAAAATGCTTTCTGGAACTCTGCGCAACTGGTGATATGCCTTCTCTTTCGCTGATACCATGCTCTTGACTGCAGATTCTGATACAGAACGATGCAACCTCCCGAATCCAGCGATGAGTGACCCTCGGCGGACAGCGTGGCGATGGCTCATGCATCCCACGCTGAAAATGTTTTGGAACGAGGCAGTATCACTATTAAGCTTACCAAGATTCGTACCGCTATCGGGGCTTTGGTCAAAAGCTACCCGTTCGATAGCTCCGGTCCAAGCTTTCGATATCAATAGTGAGAGGATGCACAATCCAAGAGGGGTATGCAAATCTCCTTGTCTGCCAATTGAGAATGTTCATAGATCCAGTCACAAGGGTGTCGAGAAACCTTGGCCACAATATGGCAGAAGATCTTCAGTATCAGTTCTGTCGACTACATGGCTCATCAATCGAACAGCATGCAAGAAATCAAGCCTGATCCAACCCCAGATGCTGCATGAATCATGTCAATACATCAACGCTCGTTAATCACTCCTGAGTACAGCCAGTGTGCCAGTCTTTTCGGCTCCGAAGAGCTTCGTACCTTGCCGTCTGTGCGAGACATAATTCATCTCTGACAAGCGCCAGAAATGCAGTATGCCTGCACCAAGATGCCGCCCTGTTCTCGTGCTCTCGGCAACTTCGTCAACCTCTACTTTCCAGCCAACCACCCAAACTTGGCCAAACGAATTCGGCTCGCAATGCCCAACACAACCAGGATGCTCGCGACAACCACCGCCCAAAGCTGAATTTGAAGCACGTTGACGTTGAAGGTCGTGTACGTCGCCGCACAGATGGTGGCCAGCATGAACACTGTCGTGATATATCCTCCCACTCTGTGATACTTGTAAAGGCTCCTAGCATTATCCACACTTCCATACAGTCCTGGAGTGAAGTACTGCGTGAAGCCCACGAGAGCCTGCAACGCGACCAAGATGTATGTTACGAGACCCAGAATTGCATGAGGAGACTCGAAGTGCGTGCCATTGTGGTCGAACTTGTTGTACTCGATGACGACGAGGCCTGCGATGGCCGCGAGAATTCCGACATCGTTGAGGGCGGCGTGCGTGTAGGTGCCTTGTTTCTTTTGTTGGGCTGTGTGGGTCGGTTGGAGGACGAGGATGCCTTGGATGAGGAAGAGGAAGGCGGCGGAGTTGAGGAGCTGTGTTCGACGCGTTAGTGCTACTGTGGTTTGGGGAATGCGTAGAAAGGTGCTGGGGGTCTGGCGTACTGGATGTGCTGAGAAGAGGATCAGGTCATTGGAGAGGACGGCTCCCCATACTATTGCTGTGATCTGTTTGTGGTCAGTCAGCTGTCGGTGCTCGTTGTTTGCCAGCGCGAGCAATGCATACAATCCAAGCTCCTGCCTGTGCCGCGACGGCCGTGCCTGAAGCCATGGTCAGCTCGCCGATGATGGTTGTAAGAGGAAGCAAATCCTACCGAGCACGAAGTTGTAGTATAGTGGCTTGCCCTCCGGCAGGCTCGCGTCTCCTCTTTCGCCCAACAGAGGCTCCTCCTCAGCTGTGCCATCTCGTCGTGCCGCCATATTGCTTCTCTCCTTCCTCCGAGGTTTCGTGTTCTCTGTTCAAGATGTCGTCAATGCTCTCTGCGATGATCCGCACTGCGGGCCTGCTAGATCAGATAAAGAAGCCGACCAAGTCTTGAAAAGAAGGTTGGCTAGTCGAGACGGATCAGATAGACAGGAAGAAACTCTCAACTGTGCGGCTGCTGGTTTCGTACTTGTCCTCTGAGTGTCATGACCTGGAAGGAAGGGAAGGTCTGCAAGGTTTCACGACGAATAGCTAGAGGTGGATTACGTCTTCGACATCCCCGCCTGTCGTGATGATGCTCTTCTCGATGCGGACACATGATGGTGGGTGCCATGTATGGAACATGCTAGAGAGCCAATTGGAAGCTGCGAATTGCTCAGCTCGCAAGGGCAGGCGGCATGATCGGCAAATGATCCCGAAGGATGCTGACTTGCGATTGTGTTGAATTTGTTCGTCAACTTCCTGTCAAAGTCTCGGTGAGTTTCATGGAGCTGATCAAGTTCGCCGAGATACTAAATTCGAGATTTTTTACTGGCTTCTCTATCAAATATCGTCTATTGTATTGTGCTTTGCTGTTTTTCAGGAGCCCATACGGCTTCTTCAAAATCCCTTTCCAAGCCTCACAGTTTCACCTGCTCCATACCATAGCTGACCCTTCCTGAAATCCAGACCTATCCCTTCGCCCACTACCCACTCGCTGCCCGCCTTCGCATCCTGCCCTTCTTCGGGCCAGTACTTCTCCTTCAACCAGCCGTTGATCTTCTCAATCTCCTCTACAAGCTGAGCAAATTTTCGCTTGTCCACGCTCCCATCCTGCGTCTCAAAGTCCGATTTGGTAATGAATCGTCCGATCGTCAAGTGGGCAGAAGGGATCACATATCTACTGGCAACCTTCACGCCTGTCCCAGAAACAAGACTGAAGAGATCTCGTCGAAGGTGGTGATAAGTATAGTCATCAGACTCGACAGCTCTGTCTCCTTGTGCAGGCTCATTCGAAGCTGGAAGCCAGGAGAGTGCCAGAGCTTGAGCATCGAAGCTCACCATGGGCTTCACCAATCTGCATCTGTGATCGTAGGTGAAGTCCGTGATGCTCTCCGCATGCGGTCGAATTTGTGCCACCAGGGCTTCGATCTCAGGTTCTGTCAGAGAGTGCGTCACCTCGAGTGCTGTCATGTGAAGGTTTGTCTGCGGCATGAGCCAAAGGCTTGGAGCCACCTTTTTCAATGCTTGCTGGATTTCTGCCACCATGGTCTTGACGTGCTCAGTCGGTCTTGCCCAGAAGACGAGACAGTGTCTTGGATCTTCATAGCTTGGATTCTGCTCAGGGTTGTCCAGCTTGGCCAGAATCTCATCGATAGTCACACCAGGAAAGTCTGCAGCTAGTAGTTTGTCTTTCTGTTGACCATTGCGATTTACTCGATGATTCTCGTAGCGCTTCTGTATCTGAGCTCGGTCGTTCGAACAAGATTCAATGAGATCGTGATATGGGTTATCGGTCTTCTTGTCTCCAGCAGTTCCTCCAGAGAGATCCTCAAAGGTGTAGTAAGCGGCCATTGCGAAGGGATTGGAATCTCGATAGTGTCATGGATCTATTTGGCGAAAACAGTCTCTGCCACCGCAGCAGAACCTTTCACTTCCAAGGGTAGTCGCGATGAGTCGAAATGTGTTGACCGCGTGGAAGGCGCAAGGGCGGATCTAGACCGGCTCCACATCGTAATTGGTCTGGGCGCCACTCGACCACTCCTTGACTGGCACATGAAATGGTGATATGCAACGGATGTGGTGGTGTGGATTGGATGAGCAACTGGCGTGGGAATGTTGCACCTGCACTCGTAATCGCCAAGGCGTACTGCTAGACGGCAGGTGCGACTTGTGGTATATACTGATGCAAGACAGAGATTCTGCAGCAAGGCGCAATTATCGAAGTGACAGTCTCTGGCGGCATGCTTCAGCTCATGTGGGATGAGCATTGCGTCTGTCGAGCTGTGAAAGTCCGTCTGTGCGACCAGACGTTTGAAACAGCTGGAGAATGTCAGTCAGCACGTTGTGGCATTGTTGGGCTCTAAGTCATCGTAGAAGTGGTGCATTTGAGCATCGCGCTGGTTCGGGACTTGGTGGCATATTCGCCATGACATTAGACAATCACTGCCGGCGCCAATCAGTATCTCATTGAGACCCGTGCGGTAGGAAAACGGGAGCGTGAGGGTCTGGAATCGTGAACTTCTTTTCAAGGCTTTCAAATTGTACCGCCTCAAGTACACGCATCATGCCCTCGACGCGACACGTAAAGCGCCCAAGCACCATCCACAGCAAGTAACAGCACGCCCGAATAACCCCATGATGACACCACTCATAGTTTGGCCTAGGGCGTACCCATGTTGCCCGTCCTTGGTGACCCTCTTCTGATGATCTGTGGCATGCTTCGTGACATTCGATAAAGACTCTGCTGGGTATGCGTCTATTGAGCGGCAGGCTCCTCGTCGTCCTCGCCAGCAAGTGCGTTGCGCTTGGCAGTGATGCGCTCTTGTCTCCGCTCGCGGGCAGCCTTGGTCTTCGCACGCTTGGCGTCCATCTCTGCCTTGAGCTTCTCCTCACGCTGCTTCTCGGCCTTGGCCTTGTGAATCTGTAGCGAGCATCGTCAGTTTGCGATTCGAAGTTTGTGCATGGAGAGCACGTGACGAGCTCGTCATGGATGGCTTGGGAGCAACTTACATGCTCAACAAGAGCACGCTTGTGCTTGAAGGTGTTACCCTTGCTCAAGTGGTAGAGCTCGTGGTAAAGGTGCTTGTCGATCTTGCCGGCGGCACGGTACTTGACCAACAGACGGCGGAGGACACGAAGACGGCGCATCCACATGACTTGGCTGCGCATTGTCAGCAATTGTCCCAATTCATCCAAACAATTGTGCCTCTTCTCGCTTTCACACTAATCCTCCTTCTTTTGCACATTCCTCATTCACCACCCCACGTTGTCCCTCCCAGAATCGGTGCAAACTTACGTTGGCATACGAGCGTCGGCAGTACCCTTCCTCTTACCGAAACCACGGTGACGTCCAATTCGGCGGGCAGCGGTGAGCTCTCGGGCGCGGGCACGCGAGTGCATGGTCACTGGCTTGCGGATGATGAGGCCATCTGCGAGCAGCTTGCGGATCGTCTGACGGGAGTTGGCGTTGGAGATCTCGTTGACCTCATTTGGGTCGAGCCAGATCTTGCGCTTTCCGGCACCAGTGACGGAGGCCGCCAGGCGCTTCTGGGTGCGGAGGTTGACCCTACAGGAGCCATTGTGTCAGTACAAGAGTCTTTCGAGACTGCGTTTTGCCGGTGCGGGCGGAGGGCGTTTCTCGAGGCCGGGGGTGCGCGGTGGTGGCGGCGATCGGGAAGCGTCCAGGTGTGTTGTACGCATTCGTGGTCGTACTTACATCTTGACGTCGCTGGGTGGTGGATGGTCGGAGTGGGTGCGAGAGCAGTCGTCGCTGAGGTCAAGCGAAGTGCAAGTCGTGTGTCGACACAGCCCATTTCGAGCGCACGAGGCTTGGCGTGGATTTTTCCATAGATGCCTCAGGCACTCACGTGCAGCTCCTCCACAGTTTCCATTTCCATCCCGCGACGAACAATTTCAACATTTGCTGAAAGCATGCTCAGGTGCACGGGATTGTAATCGTGCATGATACCGCTTGTTTGTCTCTTTCGTGGTTTCTCAAGTATGCATATGAGTGAGAGTGTAAACGACATGCCAGTATTACAGGAATATCTTCACTGTCTGCGTACTCTTTCCGGAGACACGTCAAAGGAGGCCTCGACAGAGTGGGAATTCTATGGGATCTAGCTATGGCCAGACTCACCATTATGCTGACGTCTTTCCAGAAGCCCAAGAGGTCAGGCAAGTAGTTCACTTCAATGTACCAGCAAGTATCATTCTTCCATACATCTGCACCGAACTCTCACGCAAACGTGGCGAAGTCTCCAGCAATGCGGCGGGATACTTATTGGCATAGCAATCTTGCGACAAATGGAGCGATTTCCCACGCAGGCATACTCATCTCCGTGGATACCGGCCATACTCAAGCCGCTGCGACAAGGGAGCCCTTGGTAGCATCGTCCAGGACCAACGCGTAGAGAAGCACAAGAATACGAAGAATTGAGTGCTTCCATCTCAAGGCCCCAGGGCGACTCTGGCGTAACAGCATTGCTATTCGCACGGCTCATGAGAAACAACCGGAGGCAAGCGGTCAACTCGCAGTGCTTCCACAACCCGCGTCATTATGCCCAATGCTTCATACTCTAAGAGACATGTTTACTATAATATACGAATACTTATAGTAAGGTAGGTACTAACTCTAAAGGACCCAGATCGAATTAGACACTCAGTGGTTCGCTTTGGACTGAGCATTGGCTCAGAAGACTTGGCCGCCGCGAACATCGAAGAAGTTCCAAATTCTGGTCTTTTAGCACGCTTCGGGCTGAGCATTGGCTCGGACCATTTGGCCGACGCGAACATCGAACACCTTTCACGTTCTGGTCTTTTGGCACGCTTCGGGCTAAATCGTGGAACATGGACTTGCACGGTAAATGTGAATGCGATGGAGAGCGAGACCGCATGGCCCAGAGTGCATCTACTACACGTGTGGTCCGCAGTCCCTTCGATCCTTCTTCTTGGGCACAGCCAGACAGGTATAGCCCATGCTGGCCTTCGTTGGCGTGAGTCCTATCTATTCGTCAGAGTCTGGGAGAGAAAGGCGCAAGCGCATTGTTAGTGATAGTCCCTCGCAGGCGAACACAGGAGACTTGACTCCCTTGGAAGAATGACGACGAAGACTGTGGCTTGCTCCAGTCGCTGGCCGGATCCCAATTCCAGTCGTGGATACCAATGGTAGTGGTACGGAGAGACTGGCCCACAAGCACCGTATGAGTTGGCTCCCCGAGATGCTGCTACAGGTTATTTTCGCAAAGTAGGAGCATCAGATGGCACGGCAGCCCGCAAGCGTTTGGAGAGAGAGATCGAAGGCTTCAGGTGCTTCTGCAGTTCGAGATAGTGCCAGCGTCAATCCTTCGCGACTGTGGGTGGCTTGGAATGGGCCGGGTGTACAGAGAAAAGCATGCCAACGGTGGTGTTTCCCAAAATCATGCACAGGATTGCTCGGAGGCGTCACGACTCCAGATGGCGTCAAGCTGGCGAGATTGGCAGAGACAGGCAGGAAATGTCTCGTGCTCCGAGAAGTCGCGACGGCAGTTGCGCTGGAGCGTCAGCACTCTTGTCGGCTCTGCACGCTCACGCCAGACGGAGTGACACGTGTCAGAATCGCACTCTCAGCGCTCAATTCAGACAGATTCTCTGGAGCGCGGGTTGACTGAGCGGCATCGTTCGTGCATCTCAGACAGAGAGACGGCAAGCATCGAGGCTGCCTCCGAGCGGGCTCGCGCACAGCGGTTCGATGCGTCGGGAGTCACGACGCCGCTCAAGCCAGATAACTGGCAGAGGAACGACGCCGCAACAGAGAGCAGGGAAAGTACTCTCACAAAAACGCAGTGTCACAAAGACACCACGCTGCTCTCCTCCGAAAGCCACCCTACTGGGCAACGGTCGATGGGGGGCATTAGAGAGAGTAAGGACGTCGGAAGCGAATGTAAGGTCAAGAAAGGAGTGTCTTGGGTGGATAGTGCCTCACCCGGGCTTTCCCTAGAGAGTGATCTCTAGTATGTGAACCTTGGACGCGGCGTAGCATGGCGTAAGGTATTCTCAAGGGTGTGAGTAGGGGGAGGACGGCCCCTACTCACGAAGAAGAAGAAGGATGTGCGTGAGTGTGACCTCTCACGACATCGGCGGAAGAAGAATTTTGCTCAGCGGCCGCTGCTCGCGCAGCAGTCGCCTTGCGACCGAAGAAAAACGGCGGGACCGTTCCTCTCAGGCAGTCAGCCGGAATGGCGCAGTAGCGTTGCCACTGCCATTCCCCCAACGAGAGGTGTGGCTGGAACACCATTAGACCGCCTTCCGGCACTCCAGTGGTATCAGCATCCTCGAGGAGCTCCTGGGCCCTACTCGGCGAAAGACGCACACGAGAAAACTCGTGAGCGAGGTCCACGCGAGAAGGAGTACCAGCCATATTGCCGAACAAGTATGGTGAGCTCCGATCAATCTGAATGTGCGATGGTCAGTGAGTACAAGGGCTTTTGAGGGCACCAAGGCGTCACTATGGATTCGAGATCGATGAAGAAGAAGAAGAGAAGGAATGAGGGAAGAGAAGGCCTTTTGTGCTCGCAGTCTGCCAGCAGAGAGGTGGCATGTTCGCATCCATGGCTCCGTTGAAAGGTTGTCGAGAAACTCAACAGTCGATTCGCACCTGGAAACACTGGCGGATAGCCATTAAGAGAGACGAAAACAGTATGGTGCCAATGGGTGAGGGAAAGCATATTGGAACTTGCAATCTGGCATATCAAAAGACGAATCACTTTAGGCGTAAACGAAGTACTGTATGGTAGAAGCGTCAATGCTTACTGACACTGCAATCTGGCATGTTGAAATACGAATCATTGCAGGTGCACACGAAGTATTGTATGGTAGCAGAGGAAGTTACTCAACCCAGGCCGACCTTCGGCATGCCGATGCAATTCTCACGAAACGTTTCCCTCCTCAAGCCAGCAGCACAGAAAACGAAACACCCAGGATGATGGAAGCAGAGAAACACAAAGCATGATAAACAATAGCGACCTTTCATTTCATACTATATATCCTCCTCCTCTCTACACCACATGCAAAGGAATGGGTATCATTACATATGTACAAAAGAGACCGAAAAAGCTGACCTAACAACGACTGATCACGACCTAGCAATATACTGTCCACTGGTCAACTTTTTTTGTGTTGGCAC
Source organism: Cercospora berteroae (assembly GCA_002933655.1). Taxonomy (NCBI): domain Eukaryota; kingdom Fungi; phylum Ascomycota; class Dothideomycetes; order Mycosphaerellales; family Mycosphaerellaceae; genus Cercospora; species Cercospora berteroae. Next base: position 169,715 of record PNEN01000575.1, on the reverse strand, counting down.
GTTCCTCCAAGCCGCAGCCGAAGAAGCAGCAGCCCCAGCACTCTCGTCCGCAAAAGGATCAGCGGCTCCTCCGTCAGTGCCAAGCACACTGACAGCGAGGCCACTCCCCAGACCCTGTGCCTGCTCACCCGAGATCTCAAACCGTCCTTCCACGTAGCCGCCCGTAGGCTTGCCCTCGGTGATGAACTTGGCCAAGAGCTTATTTGCTTCGCCGCCAGGCCGTAATGTAATCTCGTCCAATTGCCAGAAGATCAAGTTCTTGTCTCGAGAGAAAGTGCCGATAGGTTTCGACTGGCAGCTCGTGGCCTTGGCGCCTTCAAGCGTGAGGGCGATGGTGACATTGTGTAGTGTGACACCATCACTTCCTAGCGCCGCGAAGCTAGGATGTAGTGCATAGCTGACAATGACCATGGCCAGACCCTCGTCGAGTTTGAATGCCGGTGTCAACAGAACGGGTGTTTGCGACTGTGCCGCTTCGCCGCGCACCTGGTACTTGAAAGCGACAGATGTCTTGCCAATGTTGGCAAGATTGACAGAATACTCGCCCTCGCGCCTGGTAGCTTGGCCAATGAAGGCTGGGTTAGGCGCAACTTTGTCAAGCTGCCCGAAGTTCTCCAGGCGAATGGTCTCCTGTCCTGTCGAAGACAGTGAGGTATCAGGATGGTACGCAAGCGCGATCTCACCAATCAGCGAAGAGGATGCTAGCTGTCCATTTTCGAATCGAGCAGAGACAGTCTCGATGATGGACGAGCTCAAGCCCGGGCTTGAAAGCTCGGGATGTCTTTGTGCATAGCTGGCCGAGCTCTGTAGCGAACGACCAGAGCGGATTGAATGATTGTCGCCAGTATGTTGTGCTGCCAGAGGTGCAGCATAGCTTGGCTGCACAGGAGACTGTGGCTCGCTAGGTGGACTGAACGGCGCAAATGCCGTCTGGCCCGCACCAGCAGGACTGAAAGCTCCGGAAGGCGACTGGAGAAGGACAGGTGCTGCGGCCTGAGGCGATGTCGGAGCTGGAGATTGTATAGCAGCTGGTGCTACCGCAGGAGGGCTCACGGCCACTGGCGCAGGCGCAAAAGGTTCACTTCTCTGATTCTCCAAAGAAGTTGTCGAGTTCGCTATATCGGATGAGAACCCATCTGGCGCACCGTACGTGCTTACTATAGCACTATTACGGTTGTCACGCCGGCCGCGAATGGTACCACCTCTCTTCTGAGTTGGAGGAGGTGCCTGGCAGGGTCAGTCAGCAGTTAATCACCCACACATTCGCATCAACTTACGAGTTTGTTCGCCATGCTCGCGAGAGCAGCATCAGATCCCTCCTCTTGTATAGGCGCATTTCTAATGTTCACGTTGAACTGTGGCTCCTGTCTATCTCCAAGCGCTGCTGCATCTGCCTGTGCCTGAGATATCGGGTCGAGCTGCTGAGGAGGCACAGAGAATCCGTCATTATCGCTGCGAGGCTCCGGCGGCGGCTGCACTGCTCTTGGCGGCTCAAGATCAGCCAGATCATTCTGATGGCTGCCATTGGCGATCATAGATGGGAAGGCAGGGGCAAGAGCCGATGTTGCACTCGTGGGCCCAGAACCACTGCCATTAATGTGCGGAATCGGCCCAAGTTGAGGTGCTTGCGAGGAAGACATGGCCGACTCTTGCGTGCGCGGAACTTCCGAGATCTCACTTCCTTGCCTGAACGATGAAGTGGGCCGGCGAGACGAGGACTCGCCTTCTTCCTGCGGCGGCTCCATGGAGTAAGAATTCTTGTTGCGTCCTAGACGACCAAAGGGTGATGACTTGGGCTTCCGTTCGGGCGATTCTTCCGTAGTTGGGAGCTGTTGCGGCTGCTTGCTCGACCGTCGCGACATGACAGTACCAAGCCGCTTGAGCCCTTTGAATCCTCCTTTCTTTTGGGGTTCCGGTGTCGAGCCAGGCGCGTCGTCAGGTATCTGTTGGGCACCTGAGGATGAACTCGGCACGAACATGCTCGCACGATGGGCATGTCGCACTTCGCTCTGCCTGCGATTCGCGGCCTTGATTGCAAACATTTTGATCTCGTCAGCTGGCTCCACGTTGAGCAGCACATTCAATGCCTGCTCTCCAGCACCACGACTTTTCTCATTTTGGTCCACATCCAGTGTCACGAACTGCGTCAGGGCATCGCGCAGCTGGTTCAGACGCGTCTCATCCAATGTCTGCAAATTGTCGAAGACATATGGCGCCTGAGAGTTCCATTGCGCTCGTGCATTCTCCAGATCCGAGCTGGCATTGGCCACTTTATTCGCATCTGCGCTCTCGCCCTTGCCTTGTAGCTTTTCCGCCGCCTTTTGTGCTTTCTCGATCTCTTTCGCTATCTGACTCAGATTGCCTTGTATGGTTGGCATCGCCTGAATGTCGCGGTCGTTGTTAGCGAACTCGCGTAGCGGTTTCTCAACATCGATCTCGATTCGGGACGCCAGAGACGTGTGCGATTCGGCCAGAGCCTCCATTGAGCTGGTCAATGAGCCCCATGGCACGGTGAAGATGCTGCTGTCCGTCAGCTCGGTCTCCTAGCCTGTCGAGTCCTGCCGGTCCCTACCCAAGGTCCTCGTCCCCAATCGGCTTGCGCGCAAGCCTTCGCAGACCCGCCGCATATTGCTCCTCGAGCTTACTGCGCTCCTATTGCCAGTCTCTTAGCTGCGCCATCTTTCCGACACATCCTCAATGCATGCTTACTTGAAGCCAGTCTGCAATGGTGATATTCAACCTCTTGATCTGCGTCACTCGGTCGTTCAGGATATCCACCGCTTGCGTCGGCTGCACTTTTTGCTATGCGCGAGTATCCGTAAGCTTCCATTCGCCTCATTCGCCCACGTGAAAGACTCGACAGTCCTCTCTGGCTCGTCCCATTGAGCTTACCAGCAAAGCCGGGTAGTCCGACCGATCCGTAGTGGAAGCCATGGGCGCCTAAACGCATTCAATAACCTGCACAGGAAACGAAAGCCAAATAATGTGCGCTGCCCAATGCCCACGCCAGTAGCAGCAGCAGGAGGAATAGACTGGAGAGCGACGATTGGACGTGCAGGATGAAGTGGTGGAAGCACAAAGATGTGCAAGCTCGAGGTACAAGGCAAGCTGCGATGACCGGGCTCGGCAATGGCGCAACAACGATGACCGAAGCGCGCACGATCCTGGGAAAGTCTTGCCAAAACAACAGCCACGAGACCAGCTGCACTTCTACATCATCGTCATCGTCCATCAGCACCATACTGCTCGGCGGTGGCACTACCATGGCACATCCCTGCCATTACATTCGTCAGCATCCGCGCGGAAGCCGAAAAGAAGTAGCCTTGGCACTGTCTGCACGCAGTCGAAGTCGACCGCACGCGGAGGCTGGTGGGCGGCTGGCGGTGAAACGCCATCACGAAGATGATGCTGAAGAAATACACACATGTGTTTCACGAGAAGCATATTCCTGTGCGTATGCATGAGCATGTTACACCACACATGTGTGACTACATACAAGCAAGGGACAGGCAAATGTATTGTGCTGATCAAGCTCTCTGCTGCTTGGCCAAAGGGAGTGGAGTGCATCCAAAGCAATAAGAATTGGAAGCTTGAGAATGAAAAAGGTGTTGTATGTTTGATGAATCGATTCCATTAACTGCTACACTAGTATACAACTCATCATTCATTATTCGTCAGAATTATACAAGCTCGACTCCTCCGCAAACTCCTTCGCCATGCAACCTCCTCCTCCGATCCTCGAAGTCAGACTTTGTCAGTCGATCATTTACTCGATGTTGATCTTCTTGCTCGAAGGAGCCGGAGCCTTGGGCACAACAATCGAAAGAATTCCATCCTTCAAGCTGGCCTTGACATTATCCTGATCGACTCTGGCAGGGAAAGAGAAAGTGCGAGCGAACTCTCCAACCGAGCGTTCAGAGAGCCAGTACTTCTCCTTTGGTGCTTGGTGTTGCTGGACTTGCTTGTTGTCAGTCGAAGACTTCTGAACTTGAGTCGAGTTGGCAGCGTTCTCATCCTCGACAGTGGGCTGGTGGGATTTGTTCGAATCTTCGATCTTGCCTTGTTCGGCGGAACCCTCGATGAAGCCGGATGGACGAGTTCCCTCTTCGCGGACGTGTTCAGTGCGGCCCTTGATGGTGAGGGTCTGGCTGTCGGTGAACTCGATGTTGATGTCCTTTTGCTGGATTCCTGGCAGTTCGGCGTGGATTTCGTAGTTCTGTTGGTTCTCCTTCACGTCCACTTTTGGTGTGAAAGACTTGAAGGAGCGGGAGACTGAGTAGTTGCCATTGCCTGATGTGCTTGCCACGTGGCGGGAGTAGTCATCTGCCAGCTTGAAGAGGGGCTGGAAGGTTGCAAACTCCTGTTCGAATGCGCGTGGGAAGAAAGACATTTTGCGTGTGGTGGTGTAGGTTGATGGAGTAGGCTTGCAGGTGCGTGCGACTCGCGGTAGGTTGTTGGAGAGTGTTCTTTGCATGTAGTGCTTGTGAGTTGTTTCTTGTGGTTCTGATGATGAGCTGAAGAGAGTGAGAGCAGTGCATACTTATACCTTTGGAAGACCTAACTATGGATGCCTACGAGATGTTCTGGAGTCATCTGCGATGGTGCGAGAGCCGTCTAGAATTCTCCTCTGCTGTCGTAAGCACTGCAAGCGAAGCATTCGAACTGGCCACATCGAAATCTTCGAGATGCTTCAGGTCAGCCTTCGAAACGTCGTGAACATGCGTTGCCACTCCAGTCACTTCAGGATCATGCTAGGTGCTTCCAGAACACCTGGGACAGCACTAGCCGAATCGGGTGAAATGCCAAGTCCATCACGTGCCGGTTGTCCTTCGAGCACACAGTCCAAGCGTGACATACTCTGTGGTCATCCACCACGGCACGGAAGAGTGGCTGAAAGTGAGTGCCACAGTGGACATTGGGCAGACGTGCATCTCTGGCTCTCCGCTCGGCTGTCTCATACCTTCCAATGGCAGCCGATGATTGGCCGTCCGGCATCTCTGTACTACGAGAGCTTCCACGATCAAATCACGAATCGGATCTTTGTGAGACCTTAGCACACGTGCTACACCTCCATTTCCCTTCACCTCGAGGCGGATGGTCATCATCAGCCACTTGTAGCGGCGCAGCAGCAACCACCAAAAGAGAGCACCCGTATAGAAACGAGTCAGATTCAAAACCCAAAAAGGGCTACATACCCTCCCTCAAACATGCCAACGAACGAATAGAATCGCTTCAAACGCCCAAGGAAAGTCTCCTGTCGCTCCAATACAAACGCCTCGTCAAGGAGCCACTCCGGATCATAGCCGCCGCATCCCCTGCACGTCGGCACATTTCTACCTTCCGGTAAAAAAGTATGGCGCAGGAACTACTGCACGTCGTTCATGCATCTGAGAGGAAAAAGCGTAGTGGTCCGCACGGTAGCCCTATGTAAGGTACTGGAGCATGGGCCTCGTCGTCTGCGAAGCTTGTCCAGACGTCGTCTCTTCTTTGTTCAATGATTGTACAGTGAATGGAAATCTCATTGTCGTCGTAATATCATCAAGGATCGCGCCAGTATCGTTACACTCTTTGCTGAAACTTCCAGGGTCGCTTTTGGCGACTAGTAGTCGACCGGAGCAGGATATCTTTGGCTTGCTGCGCGGTATTGTTGGGGGTATTTTTGCGCTGCTCGTGCATTCAATGCGCTGGTGATCGTTAGCGATTGCTTTTGTTGATGGCGATTGTTCACAGTATGCTTACCTGACTTTCTTCTGCGTCCAATCGAGGTCTCGTTGCACGTCTTTCGCAGCTTGCATGCCTTCTGCGAAATTGGCGCGAGTCTTTGCCAATCGTGCTCTCGCTTGTGCTTGCAATGCCAATATCTCGCGGTTCTTCGCATTCAATGCGCCAGACCTATCAATGTCAGCGTTTGCGCCGGAGATGTGGACGACATCGATACTCACATTTGCGCTTGGCTCGCCAAATTCTTGTCCAGAGGAATTGGGTTGTAAGCCTGCGAAAGACGGTCGTTCATGTAATCGAGCAGATCGACGCTCGTAGCTCCGTTGGAAGAATCGTAGTCGCTGCCGCCATACGCGCTTGATGCCGAGGAGTACAATCCCGCGCCGGTCGACGAGACGCTCTCTGGGCGTTCTGGTGGTGACGCCGATAGCTGGCTGTACGCAGACGGGTTTCGTGCGTGTCGGGCATTCTGCGGTGCCTTCCCGGGTACATTCACCGGGAGCGTTCCGGTGGGATACTGGTAGTAAGAGGTAGACATGGTAGCTGGTTGTGAGTGGTGTTGACCAACGACTAGGTGTGACAAGACGTAGTTGCACGTGGATGATCAACTGTGATTGCAGACAAATGTCAAAGAAAGGAAACAGAAGCACTCAGCCTTCGTGTCACCTTTTTATACCCTCGCTGGCGGTTCAGTGACAAGCATTGAGGAGTCTGCAGCATGGTGAGCACACCACTTGCTGCGCGTGATAGCTGGCGCTCGAGGCATCGAGCCTGTCAGAGGCATGAGGGCATGCGGCCGACAGGCCTCTCAGAGCACGGGCAGGATGGAGCGGCCAATGTGTGGGAGGCGATACCGCCGAGGCTCCCGGCCATGGCATGATGGCAAGAGTCACAGCAGTATGCCATTGGCTTTGACAGAAAGCTAATTGCTAGCTCCATGCACATGTCAGTAGCTATGCCGTACCATTCCTGTGCCGGTGGGTCAAATATCCATAGCAATATCCTATCGGCTCAACCGAGCTGGAGGGAGTCGATTCTCAAGGTTGCGAGACTAATGTACCACGGCCGTCACGCCCTAGACCGGTACAGGAAAGAGCCGTCAGTCCGCGAGCAAGTGGCCCAGGGCATCCATGTCTGAGGAGGAATGTGGAATCCGGTTGGAATGTTTGCGCGAAGAGGGCTTTTGGGCGAGGAGGAGCGCTGGGATGGGCCTGATCGGGAGCGCGCAGCAAAGCAAGGCCAATGTCTCATGCAGACGTCGCGCGCGCCGTGGGACCATGACAGACGGGAGCTGTCAAGCGCGCCGTGCCACATGGCATGGGTACACGACATTGGGAACCAGAGAAAGCGTCGACGCTGTGAGCATTGGACGACGCCAGACGTCGGGTGTCGTTGCGCGACCCAATTTTGCCAAGTCGCGCTAGCGGCAGCGAAGCGAGCAAGGACCGCCGACGACTCGGCCTCCCACCACCAGTTTCACGCTGCCGCCACGCCGCGCCCTGGCCCAGACGATCACTGACTCTCCACCGACACCGCACCGCACGTCGTCGTCGCCGCTGATCAGCACCGCTGCCCCCGCCATGTCGTCGCGTCGTGGTCCTCGCCGGCGACCCTGCGCCGCCCGCTTCGTCCCAGGACTTTTGGCCGCCTCCGCCGATGGCTGCCCAACTCCATGACGTTCGGGCAGTCTTGCTGCTCGCCCTGCACGCCTTCCAGACGTGGCCCACGGAAAGCCTCGCGGTCAACTGCAAAGCCATCGCTAGTGCTCCGCGAAGGAGGCCATGGCCTGCCATCGTTTGGACGCCTGCCTGCTGGCGCGACGGCTTGCGCGGATAGCCGCAGGAGCTTTCGAGCAAGTGCTTTCCCTATGCGAGCAGCTCCCTGACCGCTACAATGACTCCATGTCTTCATAAAAGCAACGACTATTCACTTTGTCACGATCGACATTTGTACTGCCGAACGCCAGCTTTCATCTCGACCTGCCATCTTCACCAGCCAAGCACTTTGCAGTTGACTTGGTACCCAAGGTCATACCAAAGGGCGCACGAGAGCGATGATCCGCGTCGACTGAGCAAGGCCTGCCAGAAGACAAGACCACCCGACTGAAGCAAGACTCAGCGACGAGCGTCCGACCCCTGGCTGCCTCATTCCGAGCCTGCAAAAACGCTCGCAGAAGACGCAGAGCGGAGCAGCCAGGCCGGGATCATCAAGCAGTGACCACAAAATACGACCGACAGGACAGCACTGTGCTGTGCAGCTCTGACACGCTTCAGGAGGCGAGTTTGTCCCACCGACGATGCCAGGAGAGGCATCTCCAGCTCCCCGCATTGGGTAAGCAGCGATGTGTTGCTGCGGCATCACTTGTGTCTCTCGTGAAGGGCATGATGGTCTGTCGATCCGCCAGGTCTCGGACATGACGAGGTTAGCGCAGCGTGTCCGGGCTCGCAGCGTGCAACATTCGGGGCCCATTCATGCAGAAAATCATTGCTCCAGCGTGTCAAGGTCAATCGTACTACCAGCAATTGAATACGACTTGCAGCTTCTTGTCATCCTCAGCTGTAGCGAACGCAGAGACCGCCACAGAAGTTGGTCACGTAAGAGATTCGCAATTGATGTCGCAAGCTCAGCCGGCAGACATTGCCGCGCCTTGCAAGCATCCTCACCCACTCGACCCCTGACGATGCGCGAAAGTTCCATGTGCAACTAGAATAGATGGAACAGAGCTTTGTGTTTCCTCTGCATTGTGTAGAGCACTATAATTATTCTCGCCTAACGTGTTTAATAAGCAATCCGGACAGATAGGCATTCCGGACAGGCCAAATCAGGCCAAAATCTGAGATTTTGAAAATGCAAAACGCAACAACACGACTGTCTCGAGGCTTATAAACTAGCTATCGAGAATATATATATTATTTCAACCTCTATATACGATAACTGGGCTTACTCTCCGCCTACTATACCCTTTAGTAGGTATCCTACAACTTTTGTACGGGCAGAAATGTAGTATTATAAGAACTACTAGGCATAAATTGCTAAACGATATCTAGAACCTAGGGATTATTATATAGAAGACGTATCTTAAGAATAAAAGCTATATCTCTTAGTATCGTCGCGATTCTGCATTTTCAAAATCTCAGATTTTGGCCTGATTTGGCCTGTCTGGAATGCCTATCTGTCCGGCTTGCTTATCAAACACGTTAATGAAACGCTGCGCAGGTTCGAACCGCGTTTTCACCAACCTGCCTGTCTGTTCGCCTAACCAATCCAGCCTTTGCGCGTCTACCTGCCGGTTGTCTTCGCGAGCAATTGTTTGCAAGGCAGCCTAACCCCCGAATGAGGTGACAGTCGATGTGCAAACAACTGATGTGAAGCGCAGACAACGAGGAATAACTATGTTCTGAGCAAAGAGATATACAAAGAAGGAAAGCGGCGCGGAACGAAGGTGGAAAGTTTGCTAAGATGGCACCAACCCCAAACTCGCACAATTTTCTTGACATAACTCCGCCACACGCAAATTCGGAGCGTAGACCTCAACCTCCTTCCGGCAGTGAGCGGCCATATCTTTCAGCCAACATCTTGCGGAACATGTCTCTACCGCGCTACAAAGCCAGCAACGTGGGCGAGACTCACACCGAACAGAGACAAGCAATGTACTCCAATCTTGAACGGCAAATGATGGTCTCGGCAAAGCAGTTAGTGAGCAAGACTCTTTGATCAATAGGATGTTTGAGAAGGGTGAGTGGTCCGACTTCAAGATCAAAACAGCGACGCACAGCTTGTCCATTCCTAGAAGCCGCCTGCACTGGGGATTGGAAGGAGGCTCGAGCGGGAATTGTTGAGATGCCTGAGCCCGAACACATCGTCAGAGCAGTGCTTGCCTATTGTTACGGACTTTTCAACACAGAGGACTTCGACCGCGAATTTTATCCATTTGAGATCATTTACGATAAACAGATCGGCCACTGCGAACTTTTGGTGGCCGCTGACAAGGTTCGCTTTTGATCTCGATAGCTTCATTTTGAAAGCGGTCAATGCTGACCACATGAACAGTATCGAATGGATGGCCTTAGAGCCATGGTCACCGACCATCTCGTCGACAAAATGTATGGAGACTGGAACGGAGACGACCTAGCTTCCATCGCCCTTTGGCTCTGGGAAGGAGAACGACGCCAAATATTCGGCCCACAGCTGACGCGAAAAGTCATGATCGAGCTTGCGTTCGAGCTGGACGCTCTCATAGGTGATCCCGGGGAATGGGCCAGGATCGCGAGCAATGTGGATTTATCGAGAGACCTTGTTCGATTCGTGGCGCGACGGTCTTCGAGAGTCAGGATCCGTGATGAGCCGCCGGATGACACGTACGATCGCACGCCAGAGTATCTATGCGTCAATTCATCGGATACTGATGCAGATGAGTAAATTGTGCTGTTGGCGGGTCCTTCGAACGTGCTTGCACGATAGCAATAAGGAGGTGACAGAGCCTGGGCGCATGGAGTCCACAAGCTCGGGCAGAGTGGCGATGATGAAGATATTTCGAGCTCATGCACGCTCACTTGACAGTGCAGGATCACATGCAGGATCTCGGCAGCTGAACCCGTGCGAACACAGCTTGGCATCTTCAAGAACAACACTGAAACCTTTTGCACCACATCAGCGATATCTCCACCAGCGGCGACGCGGCGAACATGTCCTCAACACGGTACCATGCCCATAATGTGAAAGTTGGTGAAGATAAGATTGCAGAGATGCCGACCAATCTCGAACAGTGAGTTGATACTTCTCGCAGCAGTCGAACAGCTAAGCTGAAAATTTCCAGTCTTTTCGACGCTGGTCAGTCAGTGGTCAGACTTGGAGATACAGACAACGACGCACACTTTCAAAGTACATAAGAGCATTGTGTGTACTGCTTGCCCTTTTCTGCGAGCCGCATGCTCCGGAGACTGGAAAGAAGCTCAAACCGGCGTGATCAACCTTCCGGAAACCGAATACATCGTTAGAGCTATGCTCGCCTACTGCTATGGGCTCTTCAGTATCGGTGATTTCGAGCAAGACTGCGAGAAGCACGATGAGCTTGTATACATCACGTACTTCGAATTTTTGGTGGCCGCCGACAAGATCCGTCATAGCATTCGACGTTTTCACGATGGAGCACAAACGCTGACAAGGTAGTAGTATCAACTGCCAGCTCTCAAAGCCTTGATCGACAAGTATATGCGAACTCATATGGACATCATCGAGCAAGATGAGATCGCGGCAGTCGCCCTGTGGGCTTACGAAGAGGATCGACGACAAGTCCTTGGTCCACAGCTTACACGCGCAATCATCAGACAGCTCGCATGGGAGATCGGATCCCTTGTGGATAATTCACTCTGGCCGAACATCCAGAGCTGCCCAGAGTTACTCACAGATGTCTTCCGGTTCGTAGCTCAGGGGTCTTCGCGAGTGTGCGAGGATTATGAGCTCCCGAATCCTGACTACCTGTGTGTCGACCCTGAGGATCGATTCGCGAGCGAAAGTGATGCGGAGTAAGCTCCCGTTCTCGCTCCTGGAACGTGAGAGAGTACTCTCTCTTTCACGTGCGTTGCAAATCACAGCTACGTACTTATTCACGAGATGAAAAGCTTTGGCATATAACGGGTAGACACAGGCGGGTCTCCACGCGAACACAACCTCAGGCAATATGCCTGTCAGCTTAGTCGACCACTTTGGCACGCGCGCAAGTTCCATGAGCTTCCTTTTGGCATGATTGCTCCCGCATCTGAGGGAAGGAGACAGTTCGTATGTATACAATCAGAGCTCAAGCAGCTCGATATGATGCAGTTTGACCCTTTTCACACGAAGAGATAGCTAGGCAACAGCAAGCGGCGCGAAGTGAAGCTCACCTCACATCAACGAGTTCCGACATGTGCAAGTGCGGAACCTGTATCACATGCAACACCGGCACACGAAGGCTTACTACCTTCCGCACAAAAGCCAACCACATCTTCAAGCACTCTTCAGAGCTTCGCGACACAATTTTGCCACTTCCATCGACAGACAAGTCCTCGACACCGCTTTCCCACACTACAACACGAGATTCGCGATCAGCGCCAAGTTCCAAAGATGGGCGAAATGGAGGATATGAGAATGGACGTTCTCGAAGGGCAAGTTCACGCCTTTGGACAACATTCAAGTCGCGCAACTAATGTCGCACCAGCATGTTTGACAACTGCCAATGGTCAGATCTAAAGGCAAAGACTGCGACTCACACATTCGAGGTTCACAAGAGTGTCGTCTGCCCTGCCTCTCCATTTTTCGAAGCTGCCTGCAGTAAGGACTGGAAAGAAGCTCGGACCGGTGTCATTGAATTGAGCGAGCCCGAGCATATAGTCAGAGCACTGCTTGAATGGTGCTACGGGCTATTTTTCGAGAACGACTTCAAAATAGACATTGGGAAAGAAGACCTGATGTTGAGTTACTGCAAGTTACTGGTAGCAGCTGACAAGGTCTGCTCTCGCCCGCCCATCCATGTCACGATAGATCTTTTGCTGACCATGACCAGTACGAACTACCAGACCTCAAATCCAGAGCCATCAAATCTTCCAACGGCTGTTATGGTGGAAGCGAATGGACAGAATTAACGACCTGCGCAATCTGGCTTTACGAAGGAGATCGACGAAATGCGGTCGGCTCGCCACTCCTTCGCGAGATTATCAGACAGCTTGCTGTTGACTTCGAACCGATCTTAAACGGCGACGACTGGCCGAGAATCCAAAGCTGCCCAGAACTCACTACAGATCTTGTCCGATTTGTGGCCCAACGCTCCTCGCGATTGTGTAACCCACGCGGTCTTGAGAATCCGGCGCACCTGCTCGCTGCTTCTGGACACTCACTCGATAGCGATACTGAGGAGTGAACTTGCTACGACGGCGAGCTTGAGACACGACTCGACAAAACATTCTATTTCCCCGAAGCTGGTTCAGATAGCAGGACGGCAGATTTCCTGCTGGGCTGGAGGAGATATTACTATAGGCTATTATTATAGAGCCTAACTATTCGCTACGTAATCGCTACTATTAACTTCTATAAGATTAAAGAACTAAGGTAGATTATTCGAAGCGCTCCAATGGCGCGAGCTACAGAATTTCGAGCAAGGCCTTGAAATGACCAAGAAGTGCAGAGAGCACTCAACGATTACGAAATGCAGCAGATACGACGCAGGAGACTAGCAGACACTTCTCACAAAATTTGTCTTCATAAGTCGTAATACATAGCGAAACGTAACCTTGCGACGCATCGTACAGCTCAAGCCTCTCCCAAAAGTCCTCTCTTACAAGTAGAATCCCACCACGACATTATTGCAGTCCAGCAACAAAGTCGCATCTGTTTTAAGTCGTCGTTTATTCCGATTCCAACAATGCAAACACCCCCTCAGCACTCCATTTCCTTCAAATCCGAATATGCCCGTTCAACACCACATCCAGCTCCCAATCGGACCGATACCATCACATCAAGTGGCAAACCAGCAATTCACATCCAAACCTCACAACACCTCAGTCCAAATCAACTTAAAACCCCAAACAATCGAACCAGAATATGCTCAATATTTCTTCTCCCACCCACTCGGCGGCCTAGGCGATACCGGACTCGAAGGCGTCCGACTGGATCTCGTCGAAGAATACGAGTTGGATTTAGATTTATGCGATCGCGACGAAGCAGTCCTCGGTCGCGAAGAAGCGACGTAAACAGAAGAAGACCTCCTCGGACGACCGTCGGATGTGGTGATAGTGGAACTGCGTTTCTTGACGTATTCGAGGTGCGGGTCGCCAAAGTAGAGAGGACGTCGGTTGGGGTTGAGTTCAGCTTCTTCGGTGAAGGCGCCGAAACACATTTTGGTAGATTGTCGTTGAGTTGTTTGAGAGACGTTTATGGAGTTGCAGGCACTGGTTTGCGATGATGTCGAAGGTGTAGAAATGGGAAACCTCGCGCGCGCTTCGAAACGTGTTGTGGTCGTCGTTCGGCCTTAGCTGAATTGTTCCGCAGGATTACGCAGCCGCAGCAGCTGCGCTTCGCTTCGCGTGTTTGAGAGGGCGTCGGCGCTAAACAATGTTGGCGTTTGTCCAGAAGCGGTGTCGTCGTTCTAGCTCCAGGAGCTGGGCTGGACGGGCTGTGTGCAGTGCAGCGTGCGGCCTCTCACGTCCGAAGGTGGGGCGGGGGTGGGCTGAGGTGATTTGAAGAAGACCCTCTCAGCAGAGCACGAGTCGGGACTTGTTGTAGAAGCTAGATGCCTGTCAGAGACCAGAAACCAGCGGGAAAACCTTGCGCAGTGCGTTTGTTTGTGCAAAGTGTGCCGAGTAAGCTGTGAGACAAGTCTTGCGAAACGATCGGAGACTTGTCACTTGTTACCTTTGATGTCGCGATGTGACTCGCACGTGGTGTTGTAAGCGTTTCCATTGACGCTGTGTGCGGTCCTTGGGTGTGACGCTTGTGACACGTCATGCCGGCGAGGTATAGACTTTCCTGCTGCTTCCGCCGTCGATGAGCGTCAGATCCGTCGCAGCTCGGAGTACCGCGAGACCTTGGGCCTGAGTCTCAACCGTCCTGTTGTCGGCCGCCTGTCTCGGGTACAGTGCGCGGCGACGCTCGGATGCGCTGTAATGAGCACAGTCGCTGCTGGAGCACTTCCAAGGGTATGCCTCGAGCAATTGCGGCTGATTGCAGATATCGATGCTCCCGTCAGGCTTCGACTCAGCATACTTTGGAGCAGGTCCTTGAGTTCTGTTCAACTAGAGGCCGATCAGTCTGCGACCCCCGCTGGTTACGGTGAAACCAATACTTACATAAGGCGCACCCCACCACTCGCCCATGACTTTGGTACCATCGCGTGTACTCAGAGCAGCGTGGGCATTATGCTGCACCCAAGGCGAGTAGCTTGCACATCGATCATTATGATGCTGCGCAAGCTCAGTCGCAGCCAACACGCTGATGCCTTCAACAAGTGGCACATCGGTAGGCAGTGGCGTGCAAAAATAGTCGAAATGCTGGAAATAAGCACCTTTGAATACCAGATTGTCCTGAGAACAATTCGCAGGAGCGTCGCAGTAGTCTTCAAGTATACCATTCCGACCCAGGCCCGCCCATTCACTGGCTTGGTCGGAGACATTCGCATCCCAGCCTGTGGCGTTGATTACTGTTTCGATCAGGCTGTAGCCGTCGTCAAGGTAATAGATAAGTCCTGTTGCCTCCCATAGCCCACGCAGACCGGTCAGCATCACTCCTTGGTTGTAGGTGTAGACCATCTCGTTTCGTTCATCGCAAGTCGTCTGATTCGGCGTAATATGGAACCCGTCGACGATCAAGCCCTGTGCATTCGTGAAATTATGCGTCTTGAACCACGCCCATTCGTCCTGCGCATTCTTCAGAAAGATCGGATCGTGTGCTGACATTGGCTGCAACGGAAGAAGTGTTTTGTTGGTTTGAGCAGTGTAATTGGGATGTGGGTAAGGATCGGTATCGCTATCGCCTGGGAAGAAGAAGTACATCATAATGGAGCTGGACACAAACAGCTCATTGGTGATCGCGTTCTTGTAAGTCTCGAGTGCCGGGTTCCTGCAGCGGAGCGAACGTCAGCAAATTACTTAAATTCTTGAAGAGGATCACATTACCAGGTCAGACCACCCTCGCATTGCGAAGTATTAAATTTATCTTGAACGACATTGTAGAAGATGTGTGCTCGATGCGCATAAGCCGAAATATCGTCTATCCCAAGTCCGGATTGCGAGTATGCTTCGTACTGGTTGATGAATCTGATGACCTCAAGCCATTCCATTACGACCCATTGCGCATCGTCATATGCTGCATCAAATATCTGTACAGTATCTTCAGTATCGTAATATGCTTGAATCTGTGAGTAGTAATTGCGGATGTCGCCCTCCAGTTGGACCTTCACGTCATCTCCATAGACCTGAAGGCCGTCAACGAGAGTACGTTCGGACGAAGCCACGATGGTATCAATCAGGGCCCCGATCCATTGAATTGTACTTGGCCAGTAAGTTCCATTCCAAAACGTTGCTTGCATTGTCGCGAGAGCATCTTGCGTCTCATTGAACCAGTATTCAGGGCTATTGTCTGGTCCCGTGTATCTCCACCGAGGCTCATCGCCTCGATAGTCATTCCAGAATGTCGTCTGTACTGCGGCCGACGAGGAAAATGTAATAGGATGAACAAGCGACAGGGTTACAAACCATGACAGGAACATGGTGAAGAACGAAAGACATGCAATGAAAACGACCAGGATTTCGCAGACCTGCCACAGCAGGGCGCCCGCTCTTGAAGAGCCATCTGCGACGGAGGAGCCATTATCTTGCAAATGGGGCGGGGAGGAGGTCTTCGGCATGGCGAGCCTAATCGCGTTCAGCCTTTTCCAGAAATGACGTTACATGAGATTCCGCGATGGTGGTGCATCGGAGTTGTGTTCCTGCATGAACCGTTCTTCTCACCCGTTGGGCATGGACGCGGAACCACGGGGAATGCAGAAGAGCAAGAGAAAGAGGGCAGTGTGGCTAGAGGCCATTGTGGGGGAGGCGCCATCAGCATTTAGAGGCCCGAGAAGGAGAAGGGCGGTGGGAGGACCTCGGGAGGGCTGGGTGGAGGGGAGACGCCTCGCTGGTCAGCGCCGTCACTCGCAGAGGTCATGTTGGAGTGATATAGTGAGTGGAGGATGCAGTGTGGTGTACTCAAATCGGAAGCCATAATGCATCGCGCTCGTGCGCACCAAATCTCGCGTTGAAGGAGTCGCAAAGTGGTGTGCGTTGACGAAATCCATTGGATCGACGGCAGGGGCTCGTGACACTTTCGCGTTGCGGAGCAACGCCTGTTCCTGGATTTGGGCGTGAATGCGCTGGCCGCATGACGCCTCGACTCTTCCTTCTTGTTGTTGACAACCACACAGCTTTTAGGCTGTCGAGAGACATGTGCGCACGATAAACACAGTAGCCATGCCGTACAAGGCGCCCGTGGCTGCGAAGCCTTCGAAACAGATCTTCGACCCGTTCAACTCGTCCGCCACTGGCCATCAACGCGCTGAAAACCGACTGGGTGGGAGTACTTCATGGCGCGACTCGAGGAGTCTGAAGCTGCGCGAACAGTTTAGTGCTGGTAGTGGAGGTGGAAAGCGCATGAACGATACCGTCGGTGCTGGCAGTCTGGACTTTGGGCAAGATGGGCGGACTGAGAATGGCGGTTGGGAGAGAGGCGCAAAGGGCTTGCGAACCGGAGGCCAGCAAAGCATCGGGGAAAGCATGAAAGTCAAGAAGGAGGAAGAGAGCGAACGACCGGCAAAGCGCGTCAAGACGGAGCCATCCACATCGAAACCGAGCACAATTGTGAGCCCGTTCACGCCATACAAGAAGCAGGATGGAACCATTCGCGAAACGAGCTGGACCTCGCACGAACTGTCACCATCGGACCTGCTCGAGCCAATATACACGCCAGAAAAACCTGACGAGTTCGCGGGCGTCATGGTCAAGCGGGAGCAGTCCTCGACGCAACTGGACGGAGCTGCGGACAACAGCAATGAAACAGCCGCCGACGAAGACGAGGTGGCAAAGAAACCAGCTGCACCACAAATCTTCACCAACCTCACCATATACCTCAACGGCTGCACAGCTCCCCTCTCAGACCACAAGCTCAAACACCTCATTAGCACTCACGGCGGCAACATGTCCATATCACTGGGTCGGAAAACAGTCACCCATGTGATTCTAGGCAAGGTCAATGCGAACGGAGGCTGTGGCGGTGGACTTGCAGGAAGCAAAATCCAGAAAGAGATTGCGACTTTACGCGGCAAAAGCGTCAAATTCGTCACAGCCGAGTGGATCGTAGACAGCATCAAGGCTGGGAAGAGACTGCCTGAGAGCAGATACGAAGCGATGAAGTTGGCGCCTAAAGGCGTGGCGAATATCAACACTATGTTCAAACCGACAGCAAAGTCGTGACAGTCACGATGGAAGGAGTTCTGGGAAGGCATGGGTCATGATGGACATTCTGAGATACCCGGCGACCGCCACTGCATTGAAAAGATAGAACGATGAGATGAGCCAATATCCATTTATCACTTTTTCGGAATTCACATGTGCGATTTCGTGGTGTTAAGTCAAGTCGCAGCGTTAGAGGTAGTCGATCTGTTGCAGGCCGAGCTGCAGCAGAATTCGAACTTTATCTGACGCTGTCAAGCATAGTGGGACGCCTGAAAGCAGCACCTCACCGGTATGAAGCCGACAGCTGATGGGCAGTAATATGCCACAATCAACCACCCGCCTCGTCCGGTGGAACCACATGCCCAACATGGAATTATGCGACCTCCATTGTCCAATATCCCCAAACCCACCTTTAATCTCAACGACTCTCCCGCAGAACATCCGAATAACACCTAACTCAATCCAAGATGCCCACGATTGGAAAATCCTCTATCATCTCCGGTCTACTACAAAGACATTAGATCCAGCAACAACAAATATTCCAACTCTTAAGCTGAAAATGAAAAGGAGAAAGACGTTTCGAGTGTTGAATGTTATTCCGGCGAGTACGTTCACATCTACTCCGAATCAAGTTCAAGATGACGCGAATCAAGTCCAAGGATCTGCACAACAGCAGACGACCGAAGTAGTACAGCTATATTCCCGTCATCATGGGACAGTAATTTCTTGTAATAGGGAGTTATGCCAGACTTTGAACTGGAAGAGGAAATGGAAATGGAGGGTTTGTGGTGGGGTGGTGAGTGTGAGGGGGTATAAGTGGCGGTCATTGCGGCAGGAAGGAGATGGTGTTACTGGTTCGCCTCCATGTGTGGACGAAAAGCAGATATTGCCGGATTCGCTCGATGACCGTGGAAAAGCAAGGGAGAAGGCGATGAAACCTGGAGTTTGGGTTCCGCTTTGTGTGAAGAGGGCAGAGGGAAGTGGGATTTGGTGTTGGGGACTACGAGGAACGACTTCCGGTCGGGTCGATGCTGGGGGAGAAGAGAAGGAAAATATCGCGGCTTTGATGAAAGAAGGTAAATTGGAATTTGTGAACGAAGGGTTAGCTGAAGAAGAGAAGCGGCAGATCTTGTTGACCGCCATTACGATCACAGAGTGGGAGAGGAGGGAAAGACGGCCTGGGCTCGCAGAAAAAGCGCGACAGCGAGTATTGAGGACATTGTGTCTGACAGCGTGAGCTGTTCTCTTACTTTTAGCCAAGTTTGCGCTATGCGAGAGATGGCGCGGTGTATACAAGTTCGAGGTTGAGCATCGTCTCTTGAGCCATTCATGTCGCCCGTCGCTGCCACATCTCTAATACCGGTACTCTATCGAGCATCTTACTGCAATGCCAGCTTGGCATGCTTGAACTTCTTGCCTCCAGAGCCGTACATTGCTGCCGTCTGCCCATTGCCCGCAATGCGGTATTCGTGAATCATGAGTCCTTCGAGTCCAACAGGTCCTCTTGCATGCACCTTGTTTGTGCTGATACCGACTTCTGTGCCGAACCCAAAGCGCATGCCGTCGGAGAATCGAGTCGAGGCGTTCCAATACTTGCACGCTGCGTCCACACCATTGCAGAAGCGATCAGCGACATCTTCCGATTTGGTGATGATAGCATCTGTGTGATGAGACCCGAAGGTGTTGATGTGTTCGATTGCTGCGTCGATGGCCTGTGACGCATCGTTGGGCGAGCCTTTGATCGTCTTGATTGCAAGGATGAGGTCTAAGAACTCCGTTTGGTAGTCTACATCGGTGGCGTCCTGAAGTGAAGAAGATTCGTCGCCCAGAGCAGATGACAGTGCTGATTTTGATTCGGCATCGCAACGTAGCGTAACTCCTTTCGATATCAGAGCTTTTGCTACTGATGGGAGAATCGTCGTCAGGGCGTCCTCGTGAACAAGTAGTGTTTCCACGGCATTGCAGGCAGCGGGGTAGTCGGTCTTGGAGTCGACGACGACGTTGACGGCCATCTGCACATCAGCATCGGGGTGTATATATAAGGCGCATAGGCCATCGGCATGCCCAAGCACGGGCATGTGAGCTTTTGTTTGGCAATGCCTAACAAGCTCATTTGAGCCTCTTGGAATGACGAGATCGATATATTGACTGAGAGTGAGCAATGAGTCAATCGCATCGCGTGTGGCCACGAGTTGTATCGAGTCGTTCGGGACTTCCGTGGCTTCGAGAGCCTTCCCGATAGTCGAAGCAATCACCTTGAACGACTCTGTCGACTCTTTGCCGCCCTTCAGGATAGCCGCATTGGCAGATTTAATGGCCAGCGAAGCAATGTTGGCGATAACTTCCGGTCTGGCCTCGAAGATGATGAGCAGGACGCCGATAGGGCACGTTTGCCGTGTAAGGATGAGTCCATCATCGAGCTCTGTGCGTAAGTCCACTCTGCCGACTGCAGAAGTCAGCAGAGCGCGGCGGAGTTGTCTGAAGAATACGAGAAGAGGAGGAAGTGAAATGTAAGTGATCTTGCCGAAGGATCCTGCACCTACCTGGATCTGCGAGCCCTCGAACATCTTTGATTCCCTGCAGCATATCATCGAATTTGCCCTTTCGGGACAGATCGAGGCGCTTGTAGATACTGGGATTCAATTCTCCGTTTGCTGTAGATTGCTTTGCCTTGTCAAGATCTATGGCATTCGCTGCCAGGATGTCGTCTCTGGCCGCTGCCAGCGCATCGTGAATTGCATCCAAGGCGCGGTTTCTGGCATCTTCGGACAAGACGCCGAGCGTTCTGGATGACACTTTCGCAGCACGCGCGGCTTGCTCTGGCGACGCGTTGGTCAAAGACATGGCTGAACAATGGTTTCGTGTTTGTTGAGGGGCAACCGCAACGCTGTAATGACTCCTTGCTCCAAAGCCGGCAATCGGCATCCCAGTACTTTTACCGCCAGAAATTGATGTGGGCTTCTGAATTGATGCCTCAGGCGACATAATTCTATTCGTGTTGATACATTCAAGTGAACATTTCGGGATGCATTTCTGGCCTCCGTAGCTGCATCATCACCATCTTCGACTTGCTGACCAAGGATCGCGATCTCCTCTCGGGTAAAAAGACAATCCTGCCAGTACGTGCGATGGCTGTCTTCAAGCGTAGCCTTTGGAACTCGGCCACGGGGCCATCTTGCCCGCTCTCGCCGCTTTCTTCTCTGACACTGCCGCTACGCTTGGGTTTCTATTTGCTTCGGGGCCGCCGAGAAAGAGCTCCGTGACATCGGTTCGATCTTTGGAGACTCAGAGTCTGTTGACATTCGAACGCTTTGCCCACGCTCCGGGGGAGTTCTGCGCGCTGCTTGACCCTAAGTTTCACGAATAGGCCTACACAGGTCTGGACTACTTTCTCACACAGCTCTCAAGCGACGCCTTTGCTCGGTTATCGAGCTATCTCAGTGGGCCAGCCTCACTTTCACTTTCTCAAGCGCCAACTCTCCTGCGCGCCTCCGCACCATCGCACCCACCGCATGGCTGTGCAAACTGCAATAGTATCCAGAGCCAGAAGTGGTGCTAAGTACAAATCAGGCAGCCAAGCATCGAACTCGAACCTAGTCGTTCGGCGTGGCTGCGCTGCACTGCAACTGTTGCTCAGTGAGCATTCCCGACCCGGCACCATGCCATGCAGCCATCGAATGATCTTTTATCACACACTTGGTGAGCTGATGGCAATGGGAAGTGTATTAATTAGTGAAAGAGAGAGACATGACCTCTGGCTGCATCTTGTTCCCTCTCGAGCACCCCATTCACCGTTTTGTGCATCTCTTGCTCTCCGTGACAATGAGATCCTGGCTCTTTCTTTTCCCTTTTGCTGCTATGGCCAGCACCGAGATACTCTTGAAACCTCGCCAGGCCGTCGAGTTCTGCTCTTCTTGGAGCCCCTGCACGCAAGGTAGTCAAGCTACACAACTTACCACTTACTGCCGCTCCATTTTGAGCATGTCGGACCAGACTAGCACGATCACAGCATACGACAGCATAACGACTGAGAGTAGGACAATCACGACTAGCGTGGCTGCCACTACGACGATCTATGGCACCACTGTGACCACCACCTCGACCGTCACAGAACCAACGATTACAGCATATGTCTTCACCAGCACCGCCACCACAGTCAGCACAAGTACTGTGACGGTCACTCCGACGGTGACAACGACGATGACCCGCCGGCGGCAACGTTCTCACGTTCAAAGAAGGGTCTCACACGCCCCCCCCCGCGGCACCGAGCGCTTCGCTTCCAATGTCAATCCTAGTGGAACATCACCCACAGGAACTCTGTACAATATACTTGGCAACGGCGTGGCCGGCGAGAATCCGATCGAATACACCTACCCCAACGGGACCAAACATCGATATTCCGAAGTTGCGCTCTTCAATCGACAAGCGCCTGCTACCCTGTCTATCCCTACCGTGGCTTGCAGGTATTCGGGTGGACGATTCAGTACGTGTCCGATGCGGTGTTGGTGGACTGGTGATGGAAACGAGACGACCAACAACAGTGTTAGTCAGGGCTCTATCGGCGGTCCATGGTATCTTGCGAAGCCCGGGCAGGTCAGTCAATCTACTTATCCTCTTTATGCGGTCAATTGAGAGACGTGAGGGAATGTATTTAGCATTTGGTTAGTTCTATATTCGACCTTTCAAGGTAGTTGCTACGCCGAGATCGTGAAGCTCACTCCTACTAACTTCCACCTGCCATCTTACCTTACCTTTTATCGCCTCTTACCTCGACTGACCTTATGATGTGGACGCTTCGAAATACATTCGCATAATTGGCGCTGTTTAGACTATGGGAATCAAGACAGAAGGCTTTCGACACTGCGGTGGTTCGGCCGAGATTGATGGCGCAAGATTCGCTTGCTCCAAACTGTCCAAAGTCCATTGTCCTGGCCATCAGTGAAGAAACAATAGCGGAGAAAGGCGGTGCATACTGACGAGCACTCAACTCGGCCGACGTGTGCTAGACGAACTCTAATCGCCACGGGTGACGCCGAGGTGGCTTGGCGGCGCGCTTCGTCGCGTTTCCTGCTAGCCACCCGTGTTTACCAGCCACTCCAACCACGCACTTTACCACAAATTCAGGGCGAGAACAGGTCGGTGACGAGGCCACGAAGCGCAGTGTGTCGACCAAGAAAGGGCGGGAGATTGCGCAAACCCACAATAAGTATATTCAGGCACGACGGTGTCTCTCTCCTTCCTTGTCGCACTATACACCCTCGCAACATTCCTGCCTCGTCCATTGTACAGCAGCAGAACTCACTCCAGCAGCTTCTTCGCGACTGCAGACATTCACGACAGAGATCCACAGCATTATACGAAGTGCCCTCCCGGCATGCTTACACTCAACAACCTCCTCACCATGCGGTCCTCACTTCGCATCGCCGCCATTACCACCATCGCTACACTCATATCACCATCAACAGCACAAACATGGTCACATTGCAATCCAACAGTACAATCGGGCTGTGCGCCCAATCCAGCACTCGGTCGAGCCATCACTATCGACTTCGCTGATGGCGAGTCCGACCAATTCACCGCCTCGAGCAACCCCGAATACAACTCAGACGGTGCTGTGTTCACAGTCGGCGGCTCAGGGCAAGCGCCAACACTCAGCTCGAAATGGTACATCATGTTCGGCAAATACTCAGTGACACTGAAGGCCGCTCCTGGCGTCGGTATTGTCAGTTCAGCAGTACTCCAAAGCGACACCCTCGACGAGATCGACTGGGAATGGTTAGGAGGGAAAGCAGGCGAAGTTCAGTCAAATTACTTTGGCAAAGGACAAACGACAACCTACGATCGAGCCGCTGTCCACGCTACCGACAACACACAAAGCGAATTCCACACATATACGGTCGAGTGGACGAAAGATCAGATTGTTTGGTCAATCAACGATAACACAGTCCGCGTTCTCAACGCTGCCGACGCTCAAGGACAATTTCCACAGTCACCGATGCAGCTCAAGCTCGGCTCATGGGCCGGTGGAGATCCCTCCAACAACGAAGGTACCATCTCGTGGGCTGGCGGAGCCGTCAACTACGCAGCTGGTCCCTTCTCCATGTACGTCAAGACAGTGTCCATCGTCGACTATTCCACCGGCAGTGCATACCGATACGGCGATTCGAGCGGTTCGTGGGAAAGCATCGAAGCGACTGGCGGCGAGGTGAACGGTAACTCCGGTGGTAGTGTCACCGTTGCAAACGCTCCTGCCATCACGTCGACAGTTCAAGGCAACGAAGGCTGGAGTGGAACCCATGCAACGAACACGGCCACTGTCTCGTATACCACTCTGCCTGGTCTGCCGTCTGGCTGGACCATCAGTGGTTCGGGCAAAGTCGTTCCTCCGTCGGCAGCCCCAGTGAGTAAGATCATTCCAGTGCGCCCTTGCGTGTTTGCAATGCTGACAATCATTCTAGTCGCCGTCCCCACTCGGTTTATCATCGCCATCGCAGCCTGCGTCTGTAGCGGCAGCATCGCCCACGCCCTTAGGTGGTGAAGCTGGTAGCCCAGTCACGAAATACAACGATCAAGGCTTCCTCACGACCGTTGTCATTCCGGCTGGCGCCTCAACCGGCTGGGACGAAAAAGGACTG
This sequence comes from Cercospora berteroae, assembly GCA_002933655.1. Classification (NCBI taxonomy): domain Eukaryota; kingdom Fungi; phylum Ascomycota; class Dothideomycetes; order Mycosphaerellales; family Mycosphaerellaceae; genus Cercospora; species Cercospora berteroae. Next base: position 145,402 of record PNEN01000575.1, on the reverse strand, counting down.
CCAACCACATATCTTGCTGGTGCTCAGGTGACACCGTCCGCTGCGCTCAAGCTCAAGGCGGTGACTGGGACGACCACTGGCCTTGCTACCCTCACCACAGACAACGGCAACAACTTCATCACGGCATCGGTGACGCATACTGGTAGCGCTGTGCGACAGTTGCCGTACAAGGATCGGTACCTGGTTGCTTCCATCATCGCCGGATACTTCATTGTGGCCTGTTTGCTGGCGTGTTAGTTGATGCACTGCATACACAGGCCGCACAGATTGGGCCGTTGACGAAGTCTGGACTTCGCCCTTCTTTTTTTGGATGATTGTTTTAGCGGCATAGCGCAAGGGTTGCATTGTGAAGAGTGGGGTATTGTACAGACCAACAGAGTCATGAATTGGGTAATGAAGGGGTAATGAAAATTGAACGACAACGCTCGTGGGACTGGGCATGGAGACGCTGTAACGAATAATGTGCATAGACTTCGCAAAAATCAGATGATCATGAGACTCCAATGCTTGCAAAGACTTCTCCGCAAAACGCCAACGCTCCACGCCATTCTCCAATATGGCGCAGCTCGGAACCCCAGACCAACCGTGCCAACGACTTCGCAGGCTTGTGACGATATGCGCCTAGGGTCCCGGTCTGCCACGGCGTGCATGACCGGGCTCACGTTGTCAGTTCTTGTGCTAACAACGACACTTTGCCATACCGCTCCAAGCCCAGAAGCCGTGCGGACTTGACGGAGAGTACGTCAATGGCGGTCAGGCAGAGCACGAGACGAGACGCTGACTGCTCTGCCACAAGGCCGCGATGTTCGGTCGTCGTGAACCAGCTGACCCAACAGAAATAGTCTTACGGCTCTCAGGCGTTCACGTGGCTGTATGCAAAGAGGTGGCGCCCTGCCGATCCGGGGCTGGCCAGGTACCAAAGTGAGCAAAACGTAAAGCTCGCAAAGCCGCCCACAGCCGAGCGCTGATGTTAAGTAAATTTTACCCCATCGTGCATGAGGACGGGTATTGCGTTATTATTGCTCTTGTCGTCGTGAGAGTATAGAAGAAGGCGTTGCAGGAAGCGTGAGGTGAGGTATTATCTGTCCTCAAAAGCGTTTCATTTTCCCCGCAATCTTTCTTCCCACCAGACGATAAGCCCGTTCTTATCGGCAGCCAATGCAAAAGGTGAGTCTTGAAACGGACACTCCGAACACGGTGCTCAGCCTCCACGATGATCGTGGCGGCGGCTGTCAGAGCGACGACGGCAGCGCATAGTGAAAAGTCACCTCACGACAGACGCCTTCAGATCCAGAGCCACGCGCGCCTGTCTGCGGCTGAGGTTGCTGGTTGACGAATCGAGCTGAAAGCCAGAGATTCACCGCGAGCTTCCTTTTGTCACCATGAGCCGCCCACCCTCTGCGGGCCAGCAGTCTGACCGCCTTTGCAGTTCCACTGAAATTCCTCACATCCATACACCCGACATGGCGACAGATCAGCTCAACGGCGACGCGCCTGCCACCAATGGCTCTGCTCCAGCACCACAGAACAAGCTGCTCGACAATGTCGTGCGGACGCCTGGCCGCCAGCCGTCACCACAGCCCACACACCTAGGCCTTCCCGGAGCTCTACCGCACAGAGTTGTGCACGACAAGGGCTCTGGATATGTGGCTCCCAAATTTGAGGGCAAAGAGCACCAGATGGAGCAGGTCATGGACGTGGTGGAAGAGAAGGGCTTCATTCCTGCTGATGTCGTGGAAATCGAGACCAAGTGGTTCTACAACGAGCTTGGTATCGATGACATGTACTTCAGCACCGAGACTGTCGAAGCGATCGTCAGCCACGTTCACTCGCTATATGCGGCGAAGATCGCAGCTTTCGCAAGAGACGACAGGAAGCTCGAGATCCGTCTCGAGAAAGAAGCAGCAGACCACGCTGTGTACATTGACACCAGTGTTCCTGGTCTGTCTTCGATTCATGGCTCAGGATTCGAGACCAGGCTAGAGAGCAAGTACCTCGATGGCAGCAGAGGCTTGAACAGCTACAGAGTCGAGTCGTTCAGATCACCCAGCAAAATGCCTGGCGGAAACAACGACCAGTCGCTGCGCTGCTATTTCGTCTACCAGGCGACGTTCAAGAACAAGACACCAAACCCCGATGAGACGAGAGTGGAAGAGCTTGGAGACGAGAGGTTCCTGCAAAAGACCACGGCCAACACACGAGAGATCTACCAGAGCGTCATGGACGCCGTGGTGCTCAGGACAGGTCCCGTGATAGACATGTACGATGTGGAGGGTACACGGGAGAAGCGTCTCGTTGTTGGCTTCAAGCAGGGATCTGCTTTGGGCTTATTCGCTGCTCTGAGTGATCTCTACCACTACTACGGCTTGACATCGTCAAGAAAGTACGTGGAGCAATTCAGCAACGGCATCACAATCATGTCCGTCTACTTGCGACCTGGACCTCCATCGATTTCCGCTAAGCACCCACCCATCGAGGCCAGTATCCACCAAGTCATGAAGGAGGTCTCACTTCTGTACTGCATCCCGCAGAACAAGTTCCAAACACACTTCAGCAGTGGACGCCTTTCTCTGCAGGAGTCCGTCTACGCTCACTGCGTCTGGGTCTTTGTGCAGCATTTCCTGAACAGACTGGGCAGCGAATACAACACGCTTCGATCATTACTTGACGTCAGCAACAGCGTCCACGCAGAACTTCTCGGCAAGCTGAAGAAGAGGCTGCGTACTGAGACCTTCACTGCAGACTACATCTTGGAGATCATCAACCAATATCCAGACCTGATCAGATCTCTGTATCTGTCCTTCGCCAACACGCACTATGTGCAGACTCGTGGCGAGCAAGACGACTTCTTGCCAACCCTCTCATACCTCCGCATGAAGATCGACAAGGTCTGCACAGACGAGGAGCTCAAGACTTTGATCGAGAAGTCGGTACAGAACGACCACCACAGCATGGTCATGACTGCTTTCCGCATTTTCAATCAGTCGGTGCTCAAGACCAACTTCTACACACCCACCAAGGTGGCGCTCAGCTTCCGCTTGAACCCATCATTCCTTCCACCTGAGGAGTACGCGCAACCATTGTACGGCATGTTCCTGGTCGTCAGCTCAGAGTTCCGAGGTTTCCACTTACGTTTCCGAGATATCGCTCGTGGTGGTATCCGTATCGTCAAGTCTCGCAGCAAGGAGGCGTACGCTATCAACGCGCGATCTCTCTTCGACGAAAACTACAACTTGGCCAATACGCAACAACGAAAGAACAAGGATATTCCTGAAGGTGGCAGCAAGGGTGTGGTTCTGCTCGATATGGCGCACCAGGACAAGACCACAGTGGCATTCGAGAAGTACATCGACAGTATCATGGATCTACTTCTGCCACCCACAAGTCCTGGTATCAAGGACCCGATCGTTGATTTACACGGCAAGGAGGAGATTCTCTTCATGGGTCCTGATGAGAACACTGCTGATCTTGTCAACTGGGCTACCGAGCATGCGCGTGCTCGTGGTGCGCCTTGGTGGAAGTCATTCTTCACTGGCAAGTCACCCAAGTTGGGCGGTATTCCTCACGACACCTACGGCATGACGACGCTTAGTGTTCGCGAGTACGTCAAGGGTATCTACAGGAAGCTCGAGCTTGATGAGACTCAAGTCCGCAAGCTTCAAACTGGTGGTCCCGATGGCGATCTTGGCTCCAACGAGATCTTGCTTGGTCGCGAGAAGTACAACGCCATTGTCGATGGCGCTGGTGTGCTGTACGATCCTCAGGGTATCGATCGTGATGAGCTACAACGCCTGGCCAAGGAGCGCAAGATGATCAGCCACTTCGACATCTCAAAGTTGTCCAAGGACGGCTATCGCGTGCTGGTCGACGATAACGGCGTCACATTGCCTTCAGGCGAAGTCGTCAACAACGGCACCTCTTTCCGAAACACCTTCCACCTCCGAAGCGAAGAGAAGTTCGACGTATTCGTGCCATGTGGTGGTCGACCAGAGTCTATTGACTTCACGAGCGCGAGCAAGCTGATCGCCAACGGCAAGGCCATCATTCCATACATTGTCGAAGGTGCCAACCTCTTCATCACACAAGAAGCCAAGCTTCGTCTCGAAAAGGCCGGCGCAGTCGTCTTCAAGGATGCTTCGGCTAACAAGGGAGGTGTCACCAGCTCATCTCTTGAAGTCCTTGCATCTCTGTCTTTTGATGATGAAAGCTTCTTGCAGAACATGTGCGTTCAGCCCGATGGCTCGACACCACAGTTCTACCAAGAGTACGTCCGATCAGTACAAGCGAAGATTCAAGAAAATGCTCGTCTCGAATTCGAGGCTATCTGGCGTGAGTCTGAGCAGACTGGTGTGGCGAAGAGCTTGCTTTCCGATCAACTCAGTCTTGCCATTACCAAGATGGACGAGGAATTACAAGGCACTGAGCTCTGGAACAATGTGGCTTTGAGGAGGAGTGTGCTGTCTGATGCTCTCCCGAATCTGCTTCTGCAGAAGGTCGGGCTTGATAAGATTATTGAGCGGGTAAGTCTTTCATTCACATTGCTGAACATACACGAGCACAACTAACGTGAAACTCAACAGGTACCTGACAGCTACCTCCGCGCCATCTTCGGCAGCTACCTCGCCAGTCGCTTCATCTACACCATGGGCATTTCGGCTTCACCGGTCAGCTTCTTCGCTTTCATGAACGACCGCATGGCGAAGGTCAATGGCGTGACGGCATAGAAGGTCACAATTGCCTTTCACTGGCTGAAATAGTATGTTGCATGTGTTGGTGCTTTTGGGGTGCTGTTGCGAGGCGTTTCGAAATTGCGAAATTGTATCATGAGGAATGTGGAATGGATCGAAAAAGCGAACCAATAAAAGCTTGGGCTGTGGGGTGTGGAAAGGGCGCTGGCGTTCTTGCTGTTTGCGGCTAATGAGAGAGGAGACGCATTCCGATAAACAATGAGAAAGTTGTCCGTGTTGATTGATAGAAGAAAGAGATGAAACTTGCTGGTATCTTCGACGTTTCGTCTGGGTTCATCTCCTTACATCTGAATTCTTGTTGTTGATTCTATTCTGTGACGCAGTGTATGTGAACAATCTTTGTGTCTGCTGATTGAGCTCCACTGATCATCGACAGAAAGACATCGCGTTGTCTCACATAATGGCGAAAACCAAAGCAACCGCGACCACTGCTGCCAAGCCTGCAGAACGGGCTCCGAGCAAGCGTGTCAGAGACAACGCACTCAAAAAGGAGGCCGAAGCCGCCGAGGCTGCAAAGAAAGCTACTGCAGAGGCGAAGAAGAAGGCTGCCGCAGATGAGAAGAAGAAGGCGGCCGCAGCAAAGAAGAAGCCGACCAAGACATCTGTCAAAGATGCAGCAAAGCCGACGAAAGTAGAGAAGAAGAAGCCCGAGCCGAAGCCCAGGAAGACCACAGAGACCAAAAAGCCAAAGAAAACGAAAGCCGAGCCTGAAAAGAAGCCTGGACCAAAGGGCAGAAAGAAGAAGACCGACGATGCTGATGAGACCGAGGAGGCTCCTGCTCCCACAAAGGGGAAGAAGAAGAAGCCTGCTACTAAGGTCAAACCTACAAAGGCTGCCGCTGCTCCGAGGAAGCCTGCTGCTAGGAAGACGAAAGCCGAAGCTCTGGCTCCAGCAGTAGGACCAGAAGAGAAGAAGCCAACCACTCGCAAGCCACCGAAAGAGCGCAATGTTTTGGCTCCTGTGTCGACGAAGGTGACCAAGAAGACGAAGGCTACCACTGCTAGAAAGGGCACCACCGCCCGGTCTCCAACGAAGTCTGCTTCACCAGAGAAGAGAACTAGTCAGGAATCTCTGCCCAGAACTCACTCGGGACGTCAAGCTTCACCTGAGAAGAGAACAAGCCAGGAGTCCGTGAGGTCTGACCCCGGACCAAACGCTTCGCCGGCGAAGAGGAGCAGTCACACCTCGGGTTCTTCGGCGCACTCGGCACGTCAGGCTTCGCCAGAGAAGAGAACTAGTCAGGAATCTGCTCCGAGGTCTCATGCGGGATCTCATGCTTCGCCTGAGAAGCGCAACAGCAATAACCCTTCGAATCACTCCGGTCGTCAAGGTTCGCCGGAGAAGCGAAACAGCAACAATTCAGCCCAGTCGCACTCCGGACGTCAAGGTTCTCCTGAAAAGAGGAACAGCAACAACTCTCACTCCGGACGTCAAGGTTCGCCAGAAAAGAGGAACGGTAATACCTCTGGCTCCGGACGCCAAGCTTCGCCGGAAAAGAGGACGAGCCAAGAGTCTGCCGCTGTCAAGAGGGAGTCGAACACGTCGAACCACAGTGCGAAGAGTAAGACTAGAAGTCCCATCAAAGAGGCAGTCCATGGACCACGATGAGAGATGGGGTCAACCAGGCGGCGAAGAAGGTACAGGAAGCTACTTCGTCGAGGTCGAACAGTTCTTCGGATTAGAGGAAGGGCGTCGCGGTCCAGGTGGAATGATCGATGGTCGTTCGCTTTCAGCTGCAGTTGCCAGCAAGTCTTGACTCCGGTCGAGGCCTTTGTGCACGAATTCGATCGTCTGCTTATTACTCGGCACGGTCGTGGTTCTTTTATGGAAAATGCGCGGAATGGCAGCTTTCTCGACTCCGTTTGGGATCATGGTCCAGAGGCAGGGGTGGAGCAGGCGGCCGATGCTACTGTCCGAACCTGCTGTCGGAATTGAGTGGCCTCCCTTCTGCTCACATCATGAAGGTGAACTTTTGTATCCGGAGATGGCTCGTGGTGATGATGGTGAGACGGATTTCGTATGTCGTTTTCCTTGACAACACAACCTAGTAGCTGATCAAGGCTTGAATAATGTTTCCTTGCCTTCGCGTTCCTGCCGCCGCGCTCAAGTGAAGTCGTCCAACGGCCGTCTAAACAAAACAGACCTCACGTCATGCCTGCATGAGAGCTTACTTGACGTGTTACGAAGTCGTCGTCTCTTCTTCCGCTTCGACAACCACGACAACAACCATCGCGCCGGCGCCGCGCGATTTCGCGCAGACCAAGCAGAGAGGGTAAGTACACATCCGTTTCCTTGCTTCACTTGTTCGTTCTTGCGTTCCAGCGGCGACGGCGGCGGCGGCGAAAGAGGCAAAATTGAGGCCGTCGGTGATTTGATCACTGGTGGTGACCAGCGGACACGCTGTTTGAGATGGCACAACACGTGCGACAACTCAGCGAGACGCACGCGACGGCGTTTCGCGTTCGCTCCCCAAACCGGGCACGGCAGTCGGTGGCATCCGACAACCCGGGCACAGCAAATGGCTGGTTCGCACTTGTCAGAAACAGCAGACGAGACGACGAGAACAGAGAATCAGGCAGGACAAGAGAAAGAAGAGGTCGGCGAGTGAGTGTCGGTCATACGATCCAGCGGAAAGGAGCGAGGGCAGGAGCTCTCTCTTCCGAGCCAACGCGGCGATTGTGCCGCCCGACCGGGGCGCCTGTCACGACTTCGACATTTTGCGACTGCGCATTGGACCCAACACACCACACCCACGCCTCACGAGACATCACCGACTCTGACCGCAGCCCACTCTCCACTTCCATCTGCGCCCCTCTCATCTACATCTCGCCCACCTCGCCCCTCCTGGCCCTCCGCAGCACAAACACATTCACCCCCGAAGCTGTTCGCGAACAGCGCATACCGATGATAGCAACCACCTAGCCCACCTGCTCTCTGTGCCCGATGCGTGGTCCTTCAGCGTCTCCGATGTTCCTATAGGCAGAGAACTAACCAGCGTCCGCCCAGTATCACTTGCCGAGCATCCATCATGGAGAAGAAACAGGACGAGGTCGAACCGAAAGAGGAAATCTTCCTCTATGGCCCCCGCTCATGGCTCTCGCAGGCTGTCGTGGCATCATTCATAGCCGGAGGTGTGGCTGGTGCCGTCTCCAGGACTGTCGTCTCGCCCCTCGAGCGTCTGAAGATTCTCCTCCAGGTGCAGTCTACTGGGCGCACCGAGTATAAGATGAGCATACCAAAGGCTTTGGGCAAGATTTGGAGAGAGGAGGGCTTCAAGGGGATGATGGCAGGAAATGGCACGAACTGCATAAGAATCGTGCCATACAGCGCTGTACAGTTTGGCAGCTACAATTTATACAAGCCGGTATGTTGGCCTGGAGCAAATTTGAGAGTTGCACTGATTTCATCTCCAGTATTTCGAAGAGACTCCAGGCGCCCCGCTTCCCCCGGAACGACGATTGCTATGTGGTGCCGTTGCCGGAATCACATCGGTGACATGCACCTACCCACTGGATATTGTCCGGACTCGTCTCTCCATTCAGACAGCGTCGTTCGAGTCATTGAGTAAGGAGGCGGCGGCGAAAGCACAAAAGAGGCAGCCTGGAATGTTTGCGACTATGGGGATAATGTACCGCACCGAAGGCGGTTTCTGGGCTCTCTACCGGGGCATCGTGCCAACAGTGGCTGGCGTGGCCCCCTACGTTGGCCTGAACTTCATGGTGTACGAGAGCGTACGCCAATACTTCACACCCGTTGGCGAGCAGAACCCCTCACCTCTGGGAAAACTGAGCGCAGGAGCCATATCTGGAGCTGTGGCACAGACCATTACCTACCCATTGTGAGTAATTGGTCAAAATTTGGACCGGGGGATAAGAAGCTAACGACGAAACAGTGACGTACTGAGGCGCCGTTTCCAAGTGAATTCGATGTCTGGCATGGGTTTCCAGTATACTGGTATCATCGACGCCATCACGAAGATCGTGAAGCAAGAAGGCGTCAAAGGCATGTACAAAGGAATTGTGCCCAACCTTCTCAAAGTCGCACCCAGCATGGCAAGCAGTTGGCTCAGTTTCGAGCTGGTCAGGGACTATCTCGTCACACTGCGGCCGGAAGTGGATCCAGACGACAACCCACCGATTGGAGGAGCAGCAAAGTGAAAGACGAATCGGACGACACAATAAAATCAGGGCGATGCACATTCAGCAAACGCCATACCGAAAGACCTCCAGGAACTGAACCATGGACATAACGGCGCAAAAAGGGAGGGGTTTCATTCTGGAACCAGGGACTGTGATGCATAGTAGAGGCAAACGGGAGCGCAGGCGTTTCGGACTTTTCGACGGGTGTGCGATGACTAGCGTGCTTAGCTAGTATGCGACCCATATCATGCCTTGAAGCATGGGGAAGGAGGGCTGCAAGAGAGAGCGAGAGAGAGAAAAACAGAGAAGAGTGCCGACTACTAGAGAGCCCTACTGCATAGCGCTGCGCGATTGCTTGGATGCGCTGTCGCATAGATGTACAGTATACGTGAAATACCCAAGTGTACTGAGTCTGGGTAATTCCAAGTGCTTTGCTTTGTGCTGCGTGGGTCTCTTTGAGAAATTTGTGCTGTAGGCGCCGATTGGCATGGAAATGATTGTGCTGTACTTCCAATTCTTGCTTGAGGCCAGGCGCTCAAGCCATATGCCAAACAGTCTGTACAATTCGTCATCCAGCGTTTTTCATTAATCACCGAGCTGAGATCTGGAGTATATCGTGCCTCCCATGTTCTTGAGAACACTGTCTTTCTTTTGCACCCACCCGCCCCGAACGCCCTCGCTATGCATCAACATCAAGCAAAGCAATCTCTACCTTTCCCTAATATCCATATCCTCCAACTCTTCCCATCCTCAATCCTCAATCACAACTCCCATCCCTCCACCCCGTCCTCCACCTCTCCTCCCAAAACCTACAATCAAACTCCTTCTTCCCCAATTTCACATTCACCGCATTATGCGCCTCACACATCCACTGTCCGAATTCTTCTCGATTACTGACTTTAGGTTCGTTCCCTGAAGTGCTCATCCAAGTTCGGAAGTCTTCGGCGCAGACCCAGCACGGGTAGAGTTTACTGAATAGGGATAGGAATTGTTTGGTTTCGGATTTTTGGGACTCGGAGGGACGCGTGGGGTAGGAGGCTGTGAGGGTGTGGAGGAATGTCCAGGTTGAGCGGCCGAGGAGGTCGACGTCGGGGGGGCAGTCGGTGCGAGGTTGGGTGGTGGAGGAGGACTGCGTTGTTGTGGATGGTGTTGTTTGTAAGGTGGAAGATGGTGTTTTCGGTGTCGATTTCATCATTGCGCGCCATGCGGCGCCGGAGGTGCAGGTTTTACATCTTTTCCCATAGTCAGCTTGTAGTCCATGTCGCAGCTCCAGCTGCTGCGCAAAGCCTAGCTTACGGTTTCCCATCAGGCCCAAGCACCACGCCTTTGGGTAGCGTTTGTGATTTGTCTGCTTCATCTGCTCGTATTCGTTGCTCCGGGCTGGCGTCCAATGGCTGCGGTGGGAGACCGGTCATGTTTTCTATCGTACAAAAGAAATACTGCAGAATGGGAAAGTCGATGTGAGTCGTCGGCATACTACTCTCATCATGCCCTTGTCGCCGGAGGCCAGGCTTAGAAATCCATCGAATCGATGGCTAACTAGTGGAAGAGCACGGTCGTTGGAAGCCTGAGGTCATCGTCGGAAGGTTGGAGCGGTCCTTCCCTGGCACCAGGCAGCTTTACAAAGTAAGGTTTGGAAGCTCCATAAGGCTGACTGCACATGTTGCGATCGGAGAAGACCACAAGAAACCATGTCAATTCTATTATTTGGCATGGTTGATTTGAACTTGCTTTCATATCGATCAAACTCTGACTTGTCCTCCCGCTCGCGCTACGAAGTCCATTGCCAGCAGTTGGCTGTAGAAACAAGTTCTGGGCCTACGGTTTTGAATGAATGTCCTGACAGATTTGCTGATGGACCATACATTGCATAATCGAGCTCTAGATATGGCTGTTCGTCCGGCTGCGAAGACGAGGCCGAGGCCATGAGTGCTTCGCAGAGCCCACAAAGCCCACTATTGAGACGATTTGCACTCATCTTCGCACTTCAATCAGGTGCCACAACTTGCCAGTGCACGGCATGTGAATCACTGAATGTCAAATGATTGAGACCCTATGCATCTCCTCCTCGCACGGTTTGACTATGTCTCTCCACTCCCAATGGAGTAGTCGAACCACTGCTACAAGCTGGAAGACTGATTTCTGTCCAGCACAGCGCCGCAATATCAGACATGGTATGCGATAGAATAAATGCTCCGGAGGGAGACTGTAAAGACAGTCACCGCTCTTCAATTCCTCGTTGTGCAGAGTACTTAAATTAATGTCGGAATCGTGAGGTGACTTGGCGCCCTCACCTACTAGGCCGTGATACCACAGGTCGATGGTCACGCTGCGATCGTCAAACGCGACAGTGTTACTACGACCCGCAGCTCGACATTCTTGCTCTTCATCATCAGCGATGTATAGAGAGCTCCTGCGAATAGGTCGTTCGCTCTTGCTTCCGGAGGGCGCGGGTCGCCAGTCGGGTACCCAACTAGGCATGGATGAGGGCAGCTCAGCATTGCTGCGGCTCGCAGCAACTATCAGAATGCTCCAAGCAGCAGTGTATCCATTGAGCATAACGTAGTCGCGAGCGAAATTGGTTAAAACCGTCTGCCAATCCAGCCTGTAGTCGATCTGAATACGTGGACAATCTCCGCAGAGCTTGAGTAGACTGCTGATTGCATAAATGTAATCCCGCTCATCCGAGCACTGTAAACCCGAACACTCGACCAGTGTAGATAACGTGTGCATCGAAGCTCCCGTGATTGCGGGCAGCTTAACGAGTGCACACCAAGATAGTGTGCTTTCTTGAATAATGTAAGACCTGTACGTAGCCCACGAGACTTCGGAGCCGCCGCATTTGACGATTACTTTGTTCGCCGAAGCGACTTCCTGTACGCACCAAAGACGGGAAAACTACCTTCTCGCGTTAAAAAGACGGAATTGCCTATCCTGCTTATCCACTGTCCACGTGACTAAGGGCTGCTTGTCCCAATATTCCCAGAAGAATTTTGACTTAGGGTGCGAGGGTATTGCGTGGCAGATCTTGATAGAAAGGTGCCTCAGAGCTCTTCTCCACGTTTTCCTCCATATGGAATGAACATTTAGTTGGTGTTTGCGACAGCAAGCGAAGACGAATTGTCCGTCACGATAGCCGGAATCCTCGCCGAGCCATACGATGACCTGACGTGCGTGAGCGAAAACCTGCGCTATTTGAGCGACCTGGGCTGAACGCTCGTCAGCGTCGTCTTGGTTAATACACAGAGCATCGATCCAGAGACTCCGAATGTTTTTGGAGAATCGCAGTCTTCTCAGTGCGGCACAGAGGTTGGCCGCTATAGATAGAGCAGAACCACATAAGCTTATTTCGCCGAGCTCAAAAGGCTGGGTCGAGAATGCACGGCGGTATCGTTGCCTATCGTCATCTGTTATAATCCAGAATGGTGGGTTCTCATCGTTGACGAAAGGGTTTTCATCGTTGATGAAAGTGTTTCCCCAGGTATATGACAAAGCTTCATACTGAGTCCCATCATTGAGACAGCATATATCGAGAGTGCCCACAAGAGCGTCTTTTAAGCGTCGCGCAGGTTGGAGTCGCAGAACGCGAATGCAGCCTAGTGTCAAAGGGCTGTAGATTGAGGAAGCCTTTGTCGGGCTATGTGGCAGCTCTTCCAGTCTGCGTGCATCCGACACGGCCCTTTCTGCATTTGACTGCTGTGGCAAATGATCATCAGGCAGCGTGTCTTGAGTCGCGGGATCCGTTACTGGAGAATGTGTCTGCAACGCTGCCATGTTGCAAGAAGGTGACCGTTGTGAGCATAGAGATGAGATGGTCCAGCCGAGCTGGAGGAAGGAAGAACGCATCCACTACATGTAAGTGGAGAATTTGGCTCATGGTAGCGACAGGATGCTCGTCAAGGTTGTGTAACGACACAGCTTCAGCCTCGCAGCGCAGCTCCCGTGCTCAGGTGGTCGTCCCTGGACGCAGCACGCCACGGTCCTCGATATACCACGGGCATGCTGTCTTGTCCACGCCTCGCATTGCCAGTCGTGCAGTTCTTATCAAAGTCGAGCATTTCCAAATTCCATACAGTCTCAGCTGACGACAGTGGACATGAAGGCAGAATTGCGCCTCGTGAGTGTTACAGCATGTGGCTGAAGATGCGTGTGAGATCGAGACTGCATATCGGAGCGTGCCGATTGCCCTAGATATGTGCCTCCTGCCACGGCTGACCAGGAAGCAGTCCATGTCCAGATGGCGCCGACTTATAAGGTTCCAACTATGGCTGCTGATCAGCTCAAATGGTATCCTTGGAGAGACCCACGGGTAGTGTTTTTGTTCTGTCGGGGTAGAATGAGGCTGGCGGGTGCAGGTCTCGCTCGTGCTCAGATCTCATCTTGTGTGACATGACTCGATCGCGATCTGGGCACCAGCCCTGATCTCTCGGCACATCGAGCGCATTGTAGCAAATGTGAAGAAGGAAGAGCGGCGAGAAATATCAAATTGCTACTTGTCGCTCGCGCGGTGAGTGTAAATTCCGCGGAGAACCCTGAGGCCACCTTCGGCGTGCCGTGCCGTGCCGTGCTTTCCTAAGCCTAAGAAGATCAAGGTTTTGGCAGGGGTAAGGAGGCTCCATAGGGCTGTTGTCTAATTGAGGTCCACCGCCTTGACTTCACTAACACACTCACTGGAAATCAAGAAAGCACAATATCAAACCTCACAAGAACCAATCAAATGGACGACGTAACAACCTCTCTCCAAGACCTCCAGCTCAACCAAATCCCAGTCTATCTCCTCAAAACCCCCTCCTCCCCAAGCGACAGCTACGAAGAACACTTTTCCCACCTCACAACCAAATCCCAAGATGCCAAAACCACATTCTTCAAACCCCTCTTCGTCCCCGTCCTCGAACACATTTTCCGCGACGACGCCCTCCGAAACATAAAACGCAGTGCCGAACGTTTCGCCTTCGCCGGAGGTTCCCCCGCCACAGCACGCCAAATCGCAACAAACAACCCTGCCAAACGCTACGGAGGTCTAATCTTCACATCTCAACGCGCAGTAGACGCTTTCGGGACCGTAATCGCAAAACTCGATCCTGCGAAATTGGAAGCTCTCTTTGATTCCGAAATGCCGATTTACGTTGTTGGACCTGCAACGAAAAAAGGCGTGGAAGCTCTTGGATTACCGTGTCCCATCTTAGGCGAGGAAACTGGAAATGGAGATGCTTTGGCGGATTTTATTCTGAAGCATCATAATGATTCGGCGAAAGTGCCCAGCCATATTTCGAGTTTGAATGGGAGGAAATTGCCTTTGTTGTTTTTGGTTGGAGAGCAGAGACGAGATGTGATTCCGAAGAAATTGCAATCGGAGGAACTACCGCCTACAGAGCAAATTCAGGTCACGGAATTGGTCGTGTATGAGACTGGTGAAATGGCGACTTTCGAGGAGGAATTTACGGATTTAATTCAGCAGGCGAAGAAAGTTGGGGTCAAGGAGCAGTGGGTTGTGGTGTTTAGTCCGCAAGGTTGCGAGGCAATGTTGAATGCTTTGGGGTGGTTGACTGAGACGGGGAAGTTTAGTGCTGGGAGGAGAGAAGCTGTGGAGGGACCGATGAAGACTAGAGTTGCGACGATCGGGCCTACGACGAGGGATCATTTGAGGGGGCAATTTGGATTTGATCCCGATGTTTGTGCAGAGACGCCTACGCCTGAGGGTGTGGCGGGAGGAATTGTGAAGTTCAGAGCTGAGTGAGGTGGGCCAGACAGCTTGCGCTGGTTCTGCACACCCGAGTGCATGATGAAGTTTGCAGCATGGTAAGCAGCATCGCATCTGAAAAGTTAAGATACCCAGATCTATTTTGTTGAGCTGGTCGAATTCAATACGACAAAGAAGTACAGAGTGCACATTGCTGAGTCACATCTCTACGTTTTGGCTTGCACATGCCATGAACATCGCCGCAATACTTCAAGATGCGAGGAACAGAAAAGAGGTCAAAGACATTCTCGTCATCAAAAGGAGTTCAACCCAATCCCCAGCCAGGAGTCAAAGCCTTCGCCAACTCAACCGACCAAGAACCAGGGACTGCTACCTAAGAAAGACGCTATATATCCCGCTTCGCCAAAAATCACAAATAGCGTTCCGTTCGCATGGATCGTAGTGTACATGTTCCTCGTGTTCTCCGTATACGTTCATGATATCGTCGAACACTCAATCATGCACACATAAACTCCATTGCGTGGGGGCCCGCTCGCAGAACGCTGGCACAAAAATCATTTCAAAAGATTGTTGTCAAGCCAAGCGAGAACCAAGATGCAATTTCCCGTCGTCGGCAGCAAGGTGTTGCAAGTTGTCGTGTTTTCGCTCGGCCGTCCATTTGGTGTGTGTGTGTCAAGAAGCAAAAGGAGTTCCTCTCTTTTTGCGCCGAAAAACGCCAATTCCAGCAGAAAGCGTCAACTTTCCGCTGGCCATGTCCATCTCATGTCCATTTTCGCTCCCATATGCAGTCGTGTCGTGTCGTTCACGGTCATCATTAGGTTCCCCCGTTCAGTCTTTGGTATCGTCACCATTCGTGCGCTCGCCATATGCATCGTACAGGGTCGTCAATCGCTCGGAACGCTTGCAGTCAATCTGTCAAAAATGCACACTTCTCACGTCCCGGTAGTTGAGATCCACGAATCGAGGATGTCGCGGATGTCGCTGTATGAGTCGTCCATGTTTGTGATGGCGTCGTCCAGATCGAATGGATTGCGACTCGTGTTCGTGACTCCGTACTCCGAGATCGTGGTCATGTGGGCGGGTGGTTTGACGGCAGCGGTGACGTGCACAGTGTCGTAGTCCGAGTTGTAGACGCTGGAACCACTGCAAGACTCTCCTGGTGGCGAGAAGACCTGACGACCGACATCTGGATGCGAGTCCATGACGTCGAAATCGACGGCCTCGTTGAAGATGTCGACAGCATCGAGTGGACTTGACCCACCATGAAAGCCGTGATACGCCGCAGGTGACGAATAGCTCACAAAACTGCTGTTGTTGCGTGCAATTGGGCTGGAGCAATCTTGGTGCGAATCGTGGTGTGACTTGCTGGTAGGGCAAGGCGATGCGCGTGCTGACAGCTTCGCCGGCGACACAACCTTCTCCAGAGGGATGCCCAGCTCAAAATGCCTGGGCTTTGAGAGCTGCATATGGGCGGCTGAGGGCGGCGATGTCGGCGGCGTGTCGATCCATGAGCCAGTGGCCGCATTGAATTCTGAGTCTGGATGGTCCATGTCGAGGAAATCGTGAGCACTCATTGCCTCAAACTGCTGCGGTGGAGTATCAGGCATACTGCGCTCGCTCGCTGCTGAGCTGAAGCTGCCAGACTGGCTTCCGTTTGCTTGATCCATCGCGCGTGCTAGCGCAGCTTTTCTCGCGCGTGTATCCATGTCTGGTCTGCTGGACCTCTTCGACCCGTTGATTTCACCAGAGCGATCCTTCTTCGGGCGCCCGCGCTTAGGCTTCTCCTCGTCAATCTTCTCGAATCCAGGCAGTACACCTTCACACATGTCGCGCTGGCGGTGGCGTGTGAGCGCATCGGCACGTGCAAATGTCTTCCCGCACGGGCAGACCGCAGGACGCTCGTTGGTGTGCGTCAAGTGGTGTCGCTTTGTATCGTGAAGTCGGTTGAAGCGCTTTCCGCACGGGTTGCATCGGAATCGACGATCGTCAAGGTGGTTCTGGACGTGCGAGCGGGCGTTCTCCTTGCGGTTGATGGCAGTGTCGCAGCCTTCCCACTTGCATCGGTACGCATCGCCCTTACCAACGGGATGAACGAGCCACGAATTGATCTGCTCTTCGCTGATGCCGGTGTCGATGTACGTCGCGTCAATACCTGCTGCGTCAAGTGCGGCCTGCTCTGGGCACATGTGACCGCCACCTACCATGAAATGAGGGCTATTGAAGTCCTGTTCCGCTCCAGCGGCAGCTTGAAGGAGTAAGTCAGCGGACGGCTCTTCGTACAATGTAGGCATTGGTGTGCTGTGTTGCTGTGGCGGCGACGATGGGTCGGCGAGGGAGGAAGAGTAGGACGCTGCGTAGTCGGTCTCGCCATTGAAGCTGAAGGAGCCGTCAAGTTCGTAGACTTGCTGGCGTTGGCCTTGTTGTTGGGCCATTGGGGCGACGTCAAGTTGATAACTCTGACTTCGCTGGTGCTTGGAAGGTGGCGGACTCGGCCAGCTGTGATTTTGCGGCGTGTTGGGCACAGTCTGTGACTGGCCGTGAGAAAGCGACGCGACTTGCATCTGTGGCTGGGACAGGTAGACAGGTGCAGCCATGTCACCGTTGAGTGGATGCGTCACTTGGATGACTGGCTGGCTCTGTTGCCCATTGAAGGATGGGTTCGACGAATTGTTGCCGAACTGCTGAGCGTACCAAGCCATGTGGCTCTGCAGGCTCTGATACGCGGCAGTCTGGTGGGATTCGGTGCTGATGGCGGCTGTGTTGGGAGAAAACATGCCGTTCAGCTGTTGATGGAGGTGGGATTGAAAATCTTGAGGCTGAGATTGAGGTTGAGGGTGCGCGAGCGGCGGCGCGGAAAGCGGCGGTGGCAGACTATGCGACTGCGGTTCTTGCTTGATGTTGTAATGCTGTTGATGTTGTTGCTCCTGGAGGGCGTATTGTGCTGTGTTAGTATCCAGTGGGGTGTGGGTCCGTAGTGGTGTTCCAGAAGGCAGCCCGTGATAGGCGTCTTGCGGCAGGAGAGGACGAAACTGCGAGGGCGAGCTCATGGCACTCAGGGCTTGGTCGACGCTGAGGCCCCGCCGGTGGTTGGTGGGTCTCGAGTTCGTCCTCCTGTGTGTTGGCATGGGCGTCGCAAGAATGGGCACCTCCAACGATTGCTGGCGTCGATGGGTCTGACGCCGCTTTTGTATCGATGAAGAGGTCACGGGCAGCATTATCGCTGATTGTCGGCAAGATGAGATCCGGGGAAGGGGTCCTGGTTCCTGGTGGTGGGATGTGAAGCTCAAGTGAATGAGCCACTTGGTATCCGGTCTGCATCTCGTGCATTAGCGCCAGGTGGTGAAGCAAACGGCAGCGACGTCCTTCAGATGGGCGCGCCGCGCGCGAAGGGCAGGCACGACTTACATCTCCCGCAAGTACGCAAGCGCAAACCACCGCCGTGGTTTAACCTCGTTGGTTGTTCCTCAGTCCTCACGCGATGCCAATCCCTAGCAAGGCGGAGGTGTTGTGACGGGCTGCTTAGGCCCGGGGTGTGGAAGAGAGCTCTTTTGCCTGCAAAGAACCCTCTGCTGTGGATGCTAGGCCTTTACCAATGTACAACAACTAGCCAGATGGTGATTAATGGAGCAGGCTGGGTCGCAGGTCTTGCTCTAGGATTAAAGAGAGGTGCTGCGCTCGGGCGGTTTGTGTATCGGCGGCGTCACCAGACGTCGTCCCGGTAACGCATCTGTGGATGCGAACGCCGTTTGCCGATCCTTTGAGACTGGGGCCCGAGCGCTTCACGATGGCGCAAGCAAAAAAGTCCGATGATCCACGCCGTCGACTGTGCAAACGGCGCGCGCGGTCTGGTCGCGACGACATTGCTGTGGCATCGCGACGTTGGCCATTGCCGTCGCTGCAGCAATGTGCGCGACGGCGCTGAAGTCGCCCATCACGGGGTTGCCAGGCAGCGTTTCCAGCGTCGCGACCAAACAGGGAACACGTCGCTTCACATCGGCCGACGAGCGGATGATCGCCTGCTTCCGGGCGCGCTCATCTTGCAAAAGTTGCACGCTCGGAGTGCACGGCCGGTGCCAATTCAGCCGCTGTCAGAGGTGCACTTGTGCAGTGCAGCCGTGAAGGCAGATGTGAAGAGAGTGACGCGCGACGCGATCTGAAGCTGAAGCTGCCTTGGCGCCCGCACCTCACTTTCAACTCCACCTCCCACCCTGCACTCGAGTGGCACACAACATTACGAGAAGTGCAGCCGAACGGACGGATCTCCCCACATTACGGGATTTGCAAGCTTGTCGTTCACTCTTGTGCGCATGGTGATCGTTGTGAGAGGCCGCGCGAGAACGGAGCGAGCATCTGCCCACACGCGCTTATTCCGCACGCGCACACTATCATGGCGCTTGAAGACAAATGGAAGCCTGCAATATGCAACTTGAGGTCTGCCACTGGAGTGGTAGGGCCGCATCCACTCTCAATCAACATCGTGATCGTGTGATCAAGGCCAATTTAAATCCCTCGTGATACGAACAAAGCCCGTTCGATTCAAACGGTGCCATATCTGACTGCATCGTGGCCGGCGCAACGCGATCCTTGGCCGAAAGGTAGACTCTCTGATGCAGTAAATGCGAGCTACTTTCCCACTTCGACATCCTTGTGGTCACTACCGCCTTTGGAAATTCCTTGATCTCTAATCAAATCACTGTCGCTCAAGCTGACAACCCGATCACCAAATGCAGCAGCAATTTCTTCCAAGGTCTTGTGTCGAGTCTCACTGCGCGGCAAATCAGTAATTACCTAGAAGCAGGATTGTTGATTACGTACGGGAAGTAGAAATAGGCAATTATCAAGAAGAACAGAGTACAGGCCACGAAGACATAGTAATAGTTCTCGTGAATATTTGCGAAGGCGCTGGGACCGGCCTCCGTAACTGCGATCCTTGTCAGTAGTTGGAATGCGATGTCGCTGGACCGAACTCACCTCCGACATTGACGATGAAATGTGAGGCTGCTGCCAGGCCCATAACTTTGCTCCGCAGTGCCATTGGCAGTACTTCTGCGCCGTATAGCCAGGTCGTGGAGTTCAGCATGCCATAGTACCATACCACGAACAAGTAAATACCGAGTACCGCGAAGCCTTTCCCTACTCTGTTGTCCGTGTTCTGGAATTGTCGTTGCATGACTGCGGCGTAGATCTCGATGATGATGATACCAGAGAGACCGGCGAGTATCATCTTTCGACGTCCCCACTGATCAGTCAAATATTTCGTTGTAAGCACGTTAGAGACAAAAGCGCAGGTCCCGTAAACACCAGCCAGTGCCAGGATAGTATGAGCTTCGATTCCCAAAGATCTGTAAAGGATGGTCTGGTAGTACTGAATCACATTGACTCCGGTCAACGATGTCATGGTCTGCACAGCGATAGACACCAGTGCACGATGTCGGAAGAGCTTGAAAATCTGCTTGTAGTCCGTAAGCTCCCGCTCCATCTCGAACTCAATTTGGGCTCGCATGAGAGCAAATTCTTCTTGCGCTTCATCGAGGTCCAGGTCTCGTCGAATCTTGACGAACTCGCTGCGAGCCTTGTCGGTCTTGCCAGTTCGGATCAGCTGGCGAGGAGAATCGGGCATGAACGTCGCAAGTCCGCAGAAGAGAATGATGCCCCAAGGTATTTGTACGCCTAGCGGCAATCTCCATTGGATGGCTCCGTAAGGCGCATAGCTACAAGCAAATCCCACCCAGTTGCTGGTCATGGTGCCAAAGGAAATGCCACAGCCAGAGATTCCTCCGATGAGTCCCCGATGATGCGGAGCTGATATCTCACTGAGATAGATGGGCACTGTACCAACCATGCCGCCAACAGCGACTCCAGCCAGAGCTCGACCAGCTAAAAACATGCCCATGTTAACGGCAGCCGTCTGGATGACGACTCCTATCGTAACGATTATGCACATCAATTGCATGAATCGGATTCTGCCCAGTCTGTCACCCAGGAAGGTCTGCATGAAGGCTCCCACGGCCTCTCCAGCGATGTAGACAGCAACAACAGCTCCAGTCATACCATTCGATGGATGGCCCATGTATTCGATCCATGACTGATGGGCAATTGTCGTCGTGGCGATACCAGTATCGAACCCGAAGAAGAATGTCCCAATTGCTGCAAAGATGGCGATACCAAAAGTGTAAAATGAATCTTTGCGTCCCATGGCTGGCAGTCCGTAGAGCTGTGATTTAGTGCAACGAGCGAAGCTCCAGAAAGCACATGAAAGAAGAAGCAGAAATACGCCCTGTTACATACCTGATACATCTCCTCCGTCGCTGATCAGCTGCAGCCATTCTCAAGGGTCCATGTACGACATTCCGCTCCGCATTGAGGGACACATGCTGCCCGTGGGAAAACAACGCAGCAACCTTGATCTCATGCGAGTGTGGTTGCAGAAAGAGGAGGTGAGCGCAAGTCCCTCGGACTGAATTGCGCCGGCAGGCGTCAGGCGCAGATCCCGTCACTCGCCGGGCTCGGCAAGCAAGGATCACGACCGAGAGCTTGCATGGACGACAGCATTGTGCTTCTCAACTACAGGCTGTTGAAGTCATGATATACCTACCACTCCTACTTGCGACATTGCTGGGACTTGTCTTACGGTCGCAATGTTATTGGCAACGTCAGCAGCCGCTGAACGCCCCCCCGGCAGGTCTTGTGGTAAATGAACCACATCCGAAGCAACCAGGACGGCGTCGACCCGTGCCTTCTCGGTTTTACAGGCGGTATTCCGAGCAGACAATCATCGGGACGCACGATGCAGCCGCAATACGTAGAAAGGATAACAACTGGTCATTGTCTGGCAATCAGTACTTTAACGTATCTACGCAGCTAAATTCTGGCGTCCGCCTCATTCAAGCCCAAGGCCATGTGGATCCCAATGGCTCGAGTGAGATCCGTCTCTGCCACTTCAACTGCGCTCTCATGGACGGCGGAAGTCTCCATGAGCACCTGCGTACAGTGAAACAGTTTCTCGACGAGAATCCGCTCGAAGTTGTAACTCTGCTTTTCGTAAATACAGGCCCGCCACTTGAGCATTGGGCTCAAGCTTATTTCGACACCGGTCTGGATGTCATGTCATACATTCCTCCGCCCGAGAAGCGAGACAGGAGAATGTATATCGAAGACTGGCCGACGATTGCAGAGCTCGTGGCCACAAACAAGAGACTCATCACCTTCCTCTCCAGAGGCGCAGATGAAGACGCCGTGCCATTCCTTCTGCTGGAGTTCAACTATCTCTTCGAGACGAGCTTTATGAACGACAGTCCCTGGGACTATGACTGCGATGCATCGCGACCTTGGTTCGGACAGCATTATGTGCCACGTACGCTGAGCCTGCTCAATCACTTCTTGTATGCGCAGTTCCTCGGCTTCCGATATCCAAACGCTACATACGCCAATACAACGAATGGCGCCGGATTCCATGTTGGGGAGCTGGGCGAGCACGCTGCGAGGTGCCGAAGTCAATACGGAAGACGACCAAACTTTCTCCTTGTGGACTTCTTCAACGAGGGAAACGTTTTCGATGTAGAATATGGGATGAACGCCAATGATTGAGCAGCAGGGACGCTCAATATTCTGGCCATTCTCGGTCGACTTCTTCTTTCCAGGCGCGGAAACCGCCTTTGATGTCCTTGACGTTGATATTGGACTCCGTCCCAGCATGTTGCAGCAAGTCGCGTATCGCTTTCACTGCTAGCTGGGAGTCGTTGCCGTAGCGACAGACTACATAGTAATCACTGCCGCCACCAGGACCAGGCAGCGCCCCGGTCTGGAAAGCTTTCTCAAGCCAGGCTTGAGCACTTCCTTTCCAGGGGACGTTGAGACTGCCTCGCAGCGCACACATCTGATATTGTGTCTCGTCGCGCACGTCGATCAGTGCATTACTTCCGTCTCGCGGCAGGCGAGCAAATTCGGAGGCAGATATCCTTGACTCCGGTGGAAGGACGTTGATTGGGTTAGTCAGGCCGCAGAAAGCTGCATAGTCCAACGAAGCCGAATTGAGGCTATCTCGTGTCACAATGGCCTGCGCAGAACAACATGCGCAGTCTGCTCTTCGAGTTCGCATTCGAACACTTCGGAATTGTGGTGTGGAATACGCGGAGAAGATTGTCAGTGTGGGACGTGGCGGCTCCTCCTGTGGTTGCAGTGATGGTGAAGGCGGGAGCGACATCAGCGCAGCAAGGTCGATTGGGCTGCCCGCTTGATGTGACACTTTCGGTTTCGTAGTCAGGACTTTGATGGCTTCAAGTGCCTGCAATACACCCATCACTCCAACGACTGGACCCAGCACGCCCCCTTCACCACAAGAGAGTACAGAATCTGCTGGCGGAGGCTTGGGGAAGACGCATCGGTAGCATGGACCGCCCGCCGGATGTCCAGGTGGTCTCGGTGGGTTGTTGAGAACGATGAGCTGACCTTCTGTCTTCAGAGCTGACGCAGAGACGAGCGGTCGGCCTGTCAAGACACATGCATCTGAGATGAGGTAGCGCGATGTCGGGTGATCTGTGCAGTCGAGTACGAGGTCATACTGCGAGAAGATGTGTATCGCTTTCTCAGGCGTGAGGTGGAAGTGATGTCGTTGGAACTTGACGAGAGGGTTCAACCTACCAAGGAAATCAGAACAAGATCTGTCGATCAGTGTTGCTTTGCGACTACGTACTCTGACAAGAAATCGTATGCGCTGTCCACTTTACTCATCCCGACTCTTGTAGCGCTATGCGCAATCTGGCGATGGAGATTCGAGACTTCCACAACGTCGCCGTCCATGAGGCCCAAAGTGCCTACACCTGCTCCGGCGAGATATGAAGCTGCTGGACAGCCGAGCCCTCCAACTCCGACAACCAGCACTCTTGCGCGCTTCAGCAGCAGCTGGCCATGCAGACCCACTTCTGGCATAATCATCTGACGTCCATATCTCTTGTACTCTTCGCTCTGAAGCGGCCAGCGACCACTGCTGACAGGCTCCGGCGTCACGAATTCGCGTCCTTCAATTCCCGCCTCTTGACGAATGCTCATCGCGATGCCCTCAGCGCTGCCGCCAGACGCCACGGATGGCGTGTACAACTCCGAATTGATCAGTTCATCGGTCAACACGGACGAGATCTCGCCAATCCATTCTGCTGGAAAGCCGCCGTGGTACGAAGCGTTCAGCAGGCGCGTTCGCGACGCACGAGCCTCCGTCTGCGAAAGTTGCTGCTTCAGCGATGCGAGTTGCGCTTCCGTGGTCGCAATTTGCTTTCGCAGCAGGGCCACGTGATTGTCCAGGTCGGCCATGGACGCCATGGTGGTCGTGGTACAAGGTGATGTGGGAAGAGATGGGCATGGTTTCAGAGTGACAGAAGTCATTCATACGCGGGGGCGGAACTCGGGCGGAATAAAGTATAGCCGGACAGTAATCTTCGCCCATCTTCATCCGGACATCACGTTGAGTCCTCTCTCCTGTCTCTCCTATCATTGTTACAACGTCGCCCACCTGCTTACCATTGACTAATAATACTGCACACGTCAAACATGACTCCAAGCGTTCCTCGCCAGTAACATCTGTCGTGCATGTGAACCAAGAAGGGAAATCGCATTTCTGTTTCATACCGCTGCCGTGCGATATTTGCCTGCAGATGACGGACAGCAGGAGCAATAGACTTCTTCACAGTCACCGTAGGACATTCCCTGTGTCTCCATGCTACCATGACGCCACTTGATTGCACAGTCATAAAAGCCATTGATTGCCTCATATCGCCCCACGGGCAGAGCCGCAGGCACAACGTTCCATTCAACGTAGAAGACCAGCAACATCCCAGCAGCATACGCTAAACCAGTAGACGCACGACGGCCGGCTCAGATTGATTCATCTGCGCAATCGACACCACATACATATAACGCAGCCGCCGCGCTCACGCGCAGCCATGCTGATTGCTCCAGGTAAGCACGCAAATATGGACGTTGCTCAAGCGCCCGCGCAGAGAGAAATTTCCTTGAAAGACGTCTTCGAAGTCATTCGAGACGAGTTCGCCTTATACTTCAACTCTACTGACGTCAAGCGTCGCACCTGCATAAACGCTATGTGGAAGAGACTCGGCTTATTCTGGCGCATAGACTCTACCCTGGACTCCGACAAAGGCGAATCGCGAAAATGTTTGACCTTCGAACCACTAGTCCCACATACGCAGACGATAGTCTTTCTTCATGGACGCGACAGCACGGCGAAGGAGTTCGCCAAAGAGCTCTTCGAGAGCACAGACTCTCATGAACGTACGTTTCAAGAAGCTTTGCCTGGCGTAAAATGGGTCTTTCCGACGGCACCAGTTACACATTGCGTTCGATATGGCCTCCACATGAGCCAGTGGTTCGATATGCAAACAACTCAGGATCCTCACGAAGGAGAGATAGAACAGGATCCAACTCAATCAATCGACATCATCTACAATCAGCTATCAATAGAAGCTGCAATAGTGGGATGGCAAAATGTCATCCTGGCTGGCATCTCACAAGGCGCTGCGGTTGGGATACACGTCCTTCTCAAGCAGCCACACAAACTTGGAGGCTTCATCGGACTGAACACCTGGCTTCCACGACCAAAAGCCATCGAGGGCGCCGACAGCCGCTGGCCAGGATCCGTGCAGACACCTGTCATGTTGGCGCACACGATAGATGACCCGATCGTATACATTACATACGGCGAAGAGCTGGCACGGAGTCTGGAGAAGCTCGGAATGAATGTCGAGTGGCATGATTACGAGACTGAAGAAGGCGAACCCGCACACTGGGTGAACGAACCCGAGGGAGTCGATCACATTGTGAAGTTTGTCAGGAGGGCCAGGAAGTCGCCACGAGGAAGCCCGCTTCTTACTCCTTCGTTCACGACCACGCGATCATACTAGGCCGCACGATCGCCGTTCCGTTGTCGCTTCGTGCAGTCCCGCAGCGCCTCAGATGCCAGATCTGAGGAGACTGAAAGACGGTTCCTTCAGTCAGGCACATTGCTCGATGCCAACAATAACAGCCTCACTACATGCACCGGCGCATTGTAAGACGTACAGCACGACAGGCAGAGAACCCGGCTACAGATTGAGCTAGCAGTGGGCCTTTGCAAACCAGATTCAAAAAGCGTATTCGACGGTCAACTGCGGGCATTAGACACCAGGGACCACGAAAAGTACGCATCTTTACAGCATACGGCCCACCGGCGATTTGTAATGACTGGCTCTGCCTTCTCCTGGGCAAAAAGCTGAATAACCACTCTTGCAGCGCTGCACTGATTGCGATTCTCATACTCAGAGCGCTGAACTCGGCAACGCTGTCCGGGAGACCTCTACCTTCGAATCATTGGCAGTGGCGGACATACGGTTTCGAGGCTTCGGGGAACGGAACTCTCCAGGCATGCTTGAAGCACCACAGAACAAAACAACGATGATCGAGCAACCCCAGACGAAAGAGAGCCTGCCGGGAAATAGTCAAAAGCGCGACGCAAGATTGAAAGGTAGAAACGGAAGAGCGACAGAAGAGATGAAGAACAGTGTCAGTCTATCTGTGTCGGGGGCATGAAATATTTTTGAAGTCAAGCTGAAAGATGGAAAATGGGAGACCAGGTTCAGCTAGGTGAAATGTTTATTTGTGTAATTGTGTAATTTGAAAGCCTGTGTGTATCATCATGGTGTGATTCCAAGGCTTCTTTGTTCTCGTGTCGAAGAACCTCGCGTCCAACGCACTCAGGCCGATCGTCCTACTAGGAGATTTGTTGAAAAATTTACCTGTTAGGCGAGATGTGAAGGATGTCTTCCCGCGCGTTCAGGCTGATCGGCAGGCTAAGATTGATTATACAGCGCACGCAGGCGAATTGGTGTTTCGAATTCTAGTTGTGGCAGGGTTGCAGAGGGCGGCTCTAGATGGCACAGGTTCGTCATAATCTTGCGTGCCGGCCGCGCACAGACTGTGAAGATGTGAACCAGACGCATCATCGTGCTTTGAGCAATGTTCACGCAATGGTCAATACTCTCATCATCCATTCGTACACCTGGAAGGACGGTGTCAGTAAGGAGAGCATTGAAGAAGAAGAAAATGTTACCACTCACAGCCCATTGCGCAGCATTCACGATGAATGCTCTCGCACTACAGACGCCAAGTCCTCGAAAGAAGGCAGGAGCACCTTCTGTGTGGTACAGCGATTTGGCTATAGTCCAGGTGCCTGGCCTAGCTGTGACTATGGCTTTTGAAGGCCTTGCTGAATTGCCCAGCAAAGGAGCTTCAGCACCAGTGCTGCTCCTAGTGGGCACCAGGTCCCATGTCTGAACTCTGGTCTTTACAACATCAAGTGGGAAAATGCTGGCCCATGTAACAACGCCAGCCAGACCGCCACACAGAAGCACTTTGAGGGCCTCCTGCGTGTGCGTGTCTGCTTCGTTGGCGATGGTCCGCTTGCTCAGTTCATACGACCAAAAGTAAAAGCCATAGCCTACACTGTCGCGTACAGCGGTGATAGCGCCACCCATGTACAAGCCTCTCAGACCTGCTGCTCGCCACAGATCCCGAGTTACCTGCCATGAAGAGCGAGGTGGGTTGGAGACTTGAGCGCGACATTTCACTAGCTCTGTCGGCGTAGAGACGAAGAATGTAGCAAGACCACCTAGTGCACCAGCCGACCAGATCTTCCACCACTCAGGCTGGCTCGTGAAATTTTGCGGTAAAGTGTTGATATTTCCCGTTTGGAAATAGGACAAAGAACGATTGTACGTCATGAACATGACAGCATTGAGAGCGCCATAACCGAGTATGGGCGCTGCCGCACCTCGAGCAAATTGAGTCCATCGTGACAAGTCATGCTGTGTTGGAGCAGAGACGCCAGGATGGGCCGTGGGCAGTATCTGAGCAGGAGCTATGGAGACGTTTGAAGGTTTTGATGCAGGGCCGGCCTGAAGTTTGGTCTTGATAATGTCGAGAGGGTTGCCGATGAGGATTCCTGGACATGCACATGAGCTGCAAGTCAAGACATCTGGCTGGCGATCAGGCTACCTATGGCTCCAGACACATAGCCGGCCCAAAAGTCGGCCGACATGCTATCGTGGTGGGGTTAAAGGGACCTGGAGGAGAGAGGGAGACGTTTGCTGCGGGGACGTGTCCATACAGGCTGTTGAACAGTCGTAGAACCAATGTGGCTATCGAAGCATGGCTTGCAAGGAAGAATGGCTCATGATTCCTGATTTGGGAAGTGAAGGTCAAAGGTGAGTCGTGGTCGCCTAGAAACGGATGAACTGCGGGAAGTGGGGTCCGATTGCCGCGCGCATGGATCTGGGTGGCGGACGCAGGTGCAATGCAGTCATCCAGACTGCCCTCGAATCTCACCTTCGCCAGAGCTGCGACACTTCAATGACACATTCGTCGCCACCTCGAGGCGCCTCGTCCATCGCTTGTTATCAATCTGCACCATCGCTCGACATTGCTGTCCCCATCAGCTGACACCGCCCCTCGACAAGTGCGACAGGCCACCACCGCCACCAACTAAACACCCGCCCGCGTGCAGCGCTCAGCACGCCGACCACTGCCAGTTGATGTCCACACTCACTACCGAGACCAAATCGCTTTGGGATTTGAGTGATGTTATTGAGTTCCACAATGCAGCACTGAGCCATGCCGACTCCACTGCAGCCATTTCGCAAAAAGAGAACGACAGCAACCCACGAGCTAGCAATGATGCCGAGCCTGACGAAAACAGTGGAGGCGTCAGTTTGGGAAGCTTCGACAAGATCTGGCAGTTCCTAGGCACTCCAGTACCAATCAAGGACGGGCCACCTCGAACCGATCACCAAACACGAGCCGTCAAGCCAATTCGGAAGCTGGACTACACTTCGGATGGCGCAGCTTACACGCTGTCTCGTCCGAAGCCCATCCAGCGGCATCCTTCATTCACCGACGGTACCGACGGCGAGGATATCTGGGCTATCAGCTCAAAGGCCGCCGATGCGACACCTCTAACCAAGACGCAGAAGAAGCGCATGCGCAGAAAAGAGAAACGGGAGCAGGAGATTGCTCAGGCGCGTCTCAATGGCGGCAGAGCCGATGCAATATCTGAATCAGAAGCAGAGACCGCAGGGAGGAAGACACCTGCGCGCAAGGCTTCAGCACATGTCATGAAAGAGAAGAACAAGAAACAGACAGCATCGCAGTCAACAAATAAGCCAGGAAGCAGCCAGAACGCTATAGTGCCATCGAAGGGACCCCCGGCGCCTAATCGAGCGAAGACCCCCGTGCCGGAGAAAGCAAAGACGGGCAAGGCACCTCCACTGTCAGAAAAAGACAACTCTACGGACCAGGCAGTCAACGCTGTCGCTGCAGCAATGGCTGCTATCAGCAGCAAGACTCCGAAACAGCCACCTTCGACTCCGAAGCAGACCTTCAGACAGCTGGTCGCTCAATCTCAACCAGTACGCAAAACACAGGTCCAGCAACCGCAAGCTGTAGGCAAGCTTCACCTGGTTCCTGCCTCTGTTGGTGTACAGCCAAAGCTTGCCTCACAGAATAATGCAACGCTGGGCATCAATCCCACCCCTGTTGCTGTCAGCATGCACGTTCCCACTGCGCCCGCCAGTGCCAAAAAGGCGCGGCCACAGCCAGTCATTGAACCAAAAATCATCCGATCTGGTGAAGACCGACACTGGGCCCTGCTTATGAAGCTAATCAGTGAGTTCGGTCAGGACCGGAAGCATTTGGTGGCGCCAATGAATTTGGCCAGCCATAACAACGACCCGAAAGGCATCCACGTTTTCGTGGACGCTTCCAACATATGCATTGGATTCATGGACATGCTGAAGTCCACGAGAGGCATCCATCCAATGGCACATCTCCCTCAGGCCAACCTTTCTTTCGACGGCCTCGCGTTATTAATGGAACGTCGACGTCCAGTTGCCAAACGTGTTCTTGCCGGTTCCTATCCATGGCTAGCGGCATTCGACAAGGCGAGAGCAATTGGCTATGAAATGAATATGTTCGAAAAAGTGTACAAAGCTCGCGAGCTCACTGACCGTCAGCTCTACTTCCAACAGCAGGATGCCCGTCGCTATAGCAAGAGCGGGAAAAAGCCTTCTGTGCACCCAAGTGCTACGATCATCAAGTCAGGCACATCTCCTCCTGTGTACTCAGTCCTCGGAAACGGCATCGGCAGCGGAAGCGGCAGTGGCACGGAAACGTCTACTGCGCCGCAATACGCGCCTGCCAAGATGATTGAACAAGGTGTTGATGAGATCCTTCACTTGAAGATGATGGAGAGTATTGTTGACTACGAAGAGCCAAGCACTATGGTGCTTGCAACTGGTGATGCCGCGCAGGCAGAGTACAGCCAAGGGTTCATGGCTATGGCCGAAAGAGCATTGAAGAAGGGGTGGACCGTCGAATTGATTTCCTGGAGTAGGAATATAAGCAAAGCTTATGTCAAGAGCAATTGGACTGGAGCCTGGGATGGCCGGTTCAAGATCATCTATCTCGATGATTTTGCCGAGGAACTCCTCGATATGTAAAGGGTGTGTCGGGGAGGAGAAGGTGTGTTGCTTTCGGCTTTTGGAAGTCACACTGGCACTGGGTGCCGTGGTGGTATGCTAAGCTCTTGGACGTTGCTGTAAAGCGGAGAACAGTTGCATGGGCTACGAGACGTGTATATCTTGACCACTCTTGTCTCTCGCTGAATCGAAATCTTACGCTGCATCTACGCGCTCATCGCTCATTGCAATTCGCGTCCTTTTCATTTCCTGCGCTGATTGAACATCTTTCCAAAATTGCACCGCCGTCTGCAACGTCTGATTGATGCTGCCGACTAACGTCATTTTCACCCACTCACCCTTCACATCCGCCTGCTCGAAACGTCGTCTCTCGAGTTGTATGGCTGCGATCAAATCGTGCACTGTAACGCCGCCTGGTCGCTGGAGTCTTATGGCTCCGAGACCGAATTGTTTGCCGTGGGTGTACTTCATGCCTTGCGAGAACCGAAGAGGCTCGGACGTTGCAGAATCGAGACTGGAGGTATCATCATCATCCTCGTGGAAGTACAGCTGATTGTCTCCAGGATGTCCAGTAATCTTGCTGGTATAATTGCTGAAAAACGTGACAGATTCAAGGGCTGGTTGTGTGAGGAGGATGTTTTGTTCGAGGCTCTTGGTATTGTTGAAGTTTGGGTTTACGACGAAGTGCGAAATGAGTGGTTCGGTTTGCTGGGCTGCGACAGAGCAGGACTCGATATCGATGATGCGTGGTATGAGTGTCTTGTAGGTGTTGGTGTCGAGGAGGACTTGGTAGCAGGGTGTGGAAAGCGAGATGAAAGAAATATTGCGTCCTAGCTTGTCGCTGTGGTGAGAGAAAGATGCGAGCGTGGGCCGAAGGAAGAGGGCTCGTTGGAGTTTGATAGAGCCGGCGATGGTAGCGTGCCATAGTTTGCAGACTTGTTCCGCTCTGAGAGCATCGCCGATGGGAAGATCCAGCAGGATGGTTTCGAGCAGTTCGATGGTGTCCAGGACTTGCGCTGTCGCAGACATGGTGGCTGTTGTTGTGTCGAGGTGGCCGAGGTTGTGGAAATCTAGATGTTGGTCTGAGAAAAGATGTGCTCTGCTTCAAGTCAGCTGGAGAAGAGTACGGCCACGACTTCAAGTGCGCATTCACAATGCATCTGAGTCATGATCTGAGACCAGGCGTTCACAACGAGCCGCTTGCTGACACGATGAAGAGTCACGATGTATGTTTTCGACAGGATGATTCAATTCTGCCAGCTACCTGAGGCTCTTGCAGCCTGTTGCCGCTAGGGTATCCATCTCTGCTCCAGCTCTGAAAGATGCAAAGGTGCTCAGCATTCGTTTCTCCTCCTCTACTTTACTTTGGGTCGTCGAAAACGTAGGTCAGGTGGCAGCGACCGCAGTACTGGCGGTTGTGCATGGCAGCCATGAAGATACCGGCACCGCACTGTGAGATGAGTCAGTATATCGCTCCTGGTGGTCAGAGTACTGGCAACGCTTACGGTCTCGGCTGGGCACTCTCTCCTCAGGCGCTCAATCTTTCCGTCACCGTCGACCTTGTAGTACTTGAGCACAGCCAACTTGGTCTTCTTGCGCTTGTGCTTGATCTTCTTTGGGGTGGTGTAGACCTTCTTTTTGCGCTTCTTGGCCATACCACCACGCAGGCGGAGGACCAAGTGGAGGGTGGACTCCTTCTGGATGTTGTAGTCGCTGAGAGTGCGGCCATCCTCGAGCTGCTTGCCGGCGAAGATCAAGCGCTGCTGGTCCGGTGGGATTCCCTCCTTGTCCTGAATCTTGCTCTTGACATTGTCGATGGTGTCGGACGACTGTGCAAATGATTAGTCTCGTGCGTTTGCGGCGGCGCAGGCGGTGGCGCGCGGTTCGTGGGCGGCGGTGGGTAGTAGTACCTCCACCTCAAGGGTGATAGTCTTGCCCGTGAGGGTCTTGACGAAGATCTGCATCTTCGCTGCTTGTCACTGCCTACGCAAGAATGCGATCCTTGAGAGTGATGAAGAAGCAGAAGAAGTGCCAAAGTGCAATGCGGAGCCTGCGATAATCGTGGTGGCTCTTGGCGGTCTTCAGTAATGCCTGAGGCCGACAAAAAATCAAGGGTCCAAGAACACAACGGCCGCGAAGCTTTCAAGCCGATGCTCTACACTTCAACATTTACGCAAAGGCAACGTGAATGAAAGAACTCGAGAGCCGTACATTGTCATCGAGAAATGGACCTTATCCAATCATAGTCCACGCTTCATCATCCATGTCTCCTTCGACGTCTTCACCCGACTCTTGAAAACGCTCCCACATAGTCTGTGAAATCTCCTTCGCTAATGAAACCCATTCAGTATACCATTTCGACTCGCCACTCTGTTCAGGCGCAAGCATCTCAGCATTCCTCTCCTTCAACTGCTTCTGCTCCACACGTGTGGCTTTGTCCTTCTGCGAAAATGACCGTAGCTCGCTACCAACAAGCTTGATACCTGACAGACAGATATTCGCAATGTACTTGAACTCCAATTTCGGATCCTCAGTGGCTATCCATTCTTCAATCTTTGAAGCCATATTCGCTTCAGGCCGACAATGCCACCACCAGGTTCCAGCAGCTTCTCGACATAGTGCCTCACCCCAACCTGGTACGAAGAACTCCGCTATCTCATGTATGACCAGGTAAAAGACAGGATGAAAGGGATCGAGCCCGAAAGCGAGAAAAGGTGCAATCAGGTTGAGCTCTTGCTTGATACTGTAATGCGCGGCCATGAAATCCCATCTCCGACGTAGAGTTTTCCAGTTATCTGTGAGAAAGCCCGACGAGAGGAAGTAGTCGGCCAGGACCATCATGAAAAGTTCCATGATAGACAAGGAGTAGTCGACTCGAATTCGGCTGTTGGCTATGCCGAGGATACCAAAAATCTTGTCATGCGGCCTGGTGCAAACCTGCATTGCGAAGAAGTCCACTGCCTTGTGGAAGGAGAAATGGCGACCGGCACGGAGGTTATGTCGCTCGAAGCGTCTCCAGGATAGTAAGTGGATGGCCATGGCCTCGTTTGCCATCGGGTCGTCACCGAATTGTTGCGTCTGGGCAGAGTGTCAGCCGGTACACAGTTTTCGATCGACTATAGTCACGTACCAGCATCCTACTATTCTTCTTGGGCCGAGCCCGTTTTTCGAATGTATTACTTTCAGGTAAGAGGTTTGTCCACTGGACTTCGGCTTTGCCGATTCTTAAAGTCAATCTTTTCGCAAGCAGAACCTCTTGCACGATCCATAAGCGTGACCAGTAGGTACTGTGTAGCACCAAGGACTTCAGTTCCTCGAGCGTATCCTCTGGATCTCCATCTGCAATCTCTGATTCTTCATCGTAAACAAATCTCATATTGCCAAGAGGATGAAACGGTTCTCGCTGGATCCACGCAATGACCACTTCCGCGTCTCGATATATTCGTCCCATCAATTTGACCTGACTCGCCTTTTCTTCATAGTCGTCTTGATTGGTACAGAGTGCGTCGACAAAGAACCAATCTTGCCGATGCTCGGAGTTCATTTGTGATAAGAATCGATGCAAGTTCTTGCGCACCAAGATGGGCTGCCCATTGAGCTGGATTTCGTATGAAGCAGCATCTTTTCCCCATTGGTACGATACAGCGTTGTACAGCGGAATCTTTTCGTTGTGGATTGAGAAGCTTTCCACCTCACACTGCAAGAGCTCGCCACAGGATGCTGGCAGCAGTCGGAGAAGTCGAAATTCGCCATTTTCAGGCTTCAGTGCCGAATAGATCGTCGAACGAGCATCTTCAGACATGTCACTTGAATGGACAGCCGTGTGTGGAAAGTTGGAAAAGCTTTCCTGGAAGCAAGCCAAATGTGGTTCTTAAACAAAAAGATTGCATCTTCCCCCCAGCCGCTCCTTTGCCGTTTTGGGTTGGTGGCTGAGGACGAGAAGATAAAAACACCAATTAGAGCAGCTTCAAACACACTGTCGATAGCATAGCCACTCTATTATGTTCGCCGACACGTCTGAGATGTAGAACAGTATTGGCGCAAAATGGGTACAGCCGCGAGCTTCGTAAATCATTGTAAGCGTATCTCATGCTAGTACTTGACAAGGTGAAATCAATTGTAGCCTATTACTGTCAACGCTTTCGTGGACGCAACAACCCTTGCTGCAATGCGCGCCAGCCACCGTGCTTCTCTACAGAAGAACCATCACGTCTGAGCGAATATCGACAGATTTGCTGCTCACATAAATGCCAATACACCAAAGAAAGTAGCAAGGCATCCGGGAAGCGCAACTCCAATGATAGCTGCAGAGCTCTCGTTGCCGGTAGGGGTGGCAGATGAGTTTGCAGTCCCAGTAGAAGCAGAATCACCAGTCGGAGTCGTGGTAGAGGTACCCGTCGAAGTCCTAGTGGAGGAGCTGAACGCAGAGCTGTATCACAGCAATCAGTAATTGCACAATGAGCAAAGTTGCAAACTTTGGGTAGACGCACGTGCTAACACCGCGGCATTCCGTGGCAGCAGTGTTCACCCAATCCTGTCTGCGCGAAGCCACAGTACAGCCACCATAGCAGCCAATGACAGCATTCGCTAGTCCGCAGCGACAGCCACGATCAGAAGTTGAGCATGCGTTGTATGCGTCTATGGCCTGAGAAGAGAAGTAGACATGATTAGTATTTGTCTTGCTTTGCGGACACTTGGCCAGGTGATCTTCGCTGCTCTTCGGCAGATGAGGGTCTTACAGGACTCAAACAAGCGTCGATAGCATTATCAACTGTATCACCGCATCCGGTGGTGTCTGCCACTGCGAAGCTGGCGAGGGCAAGAATGAAAGCTTGAGAGGCGAGCATTGTAGATTGGTGGCGTGTTGAACGTGGTGGTCGGTCTGTGATCTGACGGGGAAGTCAGAAATTCGTCGAGATTCTTGTTATCGTGGTTGATCAGCTGAGTTGGATAGCAGATGAACGTGGTGGCGACAGCGCCTCTTATACCACAAAAATCTAACATCGCCAGAGCCACGAATGATCGAATGGACAACTTCGCCATAGCCTCCGTGGCTGATGCATCATACACGCACGCGGCAGGTCTCGGACACCAGGATTGCGCCTGAGCCTGTTCTGTTCGACATAACGATAGCAGACAGCAAGCCCTGTTCACACGGTGTGGGAGCAGCAACGCATGGCTGGATAGCATGGAGAGCAGGGCTGAAACGTCGTGGCTGAGTGTTGTACGCAGTGAAGGCATGGTAGACCATACTGCGGCGATGGCGACGAGTAAGACATCGGATTCGTCGTATTTCTTGAACGGACATATCGCGCTTCCGAAAAGTGCGACGAATTTGGACGTCAACTAAAGGCGGCACCTGACGCTCACCGCACAACCGATAATTCGAAGCTCAAAGATGACCTTAGTAAGATTATGGTGTGTGAAGTCTCACTTTCAACGAGGCTGTTCTAGCGGTCGAGGACGTGGCTACAGCTGAGCAGGGATCATCGGAACGTACAACCGCGCCTCAGGCAGGACCGGGACCTGGAATCGTTATGGACGAAAACTTCGAATCGAACTCCGACATCAACTCCCGTCCTTCGATGCGAACCTGAGAACAACACAGCCCTTCGCTTTGACGCAAGCAGCCGCATAGTCCGTGCTCAAATGTTTTTTGACGTCGGGTTTTGTCGCTCACCGGCAACAGGGAGAGGCAAATTCGCGTTGCCCTTGTATCCATCGAACCATGGCGGTTTGCCATCTTCGTCCAGGTCAGCCCACACGAACATGCCACAATCCTTCTTCGAATTCGCCTGATAGTTGGCAAAGCACTGCCACATATAACGTCCTCTGGTAGCAGCTCTTTTCTGCACGCACCTCAAAACCATGGCTACATTACACTTGCATTTCGGAGTGTGTAAGGGATGCAAATAGTCCTTGTAGCAGCGATAGGTGATGTTCAGACGCTTGTTCAGAGCCAATGGATGAGGGTCGATAGACTTCGCAGGTGCGATGGAATGTTTCCACTCTTCTTGCATCTCGGCATGCATGACGAGCAGGCTGTTGTGAGGAAGATGTATGGCGATCTGACCTTGTTCGTCCGCCTGGGCAGTTGAGCCGTCTTCGGAAGGTGGGACGATTTTTCGAACACGGAATTCTCTAGCAACACCCAGAGACAAACTCCCGATGACAGCTCTGGGACCGAGATATGTCAGCTGGTCCGAGTGAAAGCCAACGCTTTCCTTTGCGCCATCATAGCAATTCACAAAACTGGCATTGGGTTCCCAATCCTCAGGCGACTGGAACTTCAGCTTCTTCCCATCAGGCTGATAGTCTCGCGTTCGTCTTTCGACCTCTTTATTGACCGTTTCCTTCACGATATCTGCTACCTTAAGCATCTCGGGTGTAGTCTCCGCCAGGGCTGTAGATTCATAGATTGAGTCGCTGTAAAAGGCCTTTGTCTGCTCGTTTCTAACCGCGTCCGGCGAGTCAAGGTAGAACTTGAATGTCGAGTTGTTTTGAAGTGTGCGCCCAAAGATTTGAAACGACCCTCTTTTGAAAGTCGGCGATTCGTCCAGAAGCTCCTGCAGCAGCGCGTTGGCTTGGGAAGTTGGGAGGAAGTTGTGGATGATGGAGCAAGGCGTGTGCGTCTCAATATCCATAGGCGCGTAGAGATGGAGTGTTTGGCCCTTTTTTGTCAGGCTCTTCGCTTGTACTGCCGAGGGAGAAGAGATGTCGCCATCTTTCGCGCCGAAATTGAGGGCAGACTGGTATCCTATCGCAACGCGCTTGCGCTTCGTAGGCTCCTCAAGAGAACGCGAAAGCGCAGCAGATGCTTTCTCGTAGCTCCCTCCATATGCCAAGAGGTAGTCCAAATGTACGTCGGGGCTTCTGTCTGGGTGCAAGGAAGCTAGCATGGCCAGCTTGAAGTCGGTATCCTCATCCTCCACGCTCGGCTGCTCCTCGGCCTGCTTCAGCCGTTTGGCTCGATGTTCGTCCATGTTTCTGCTCTTTCAACGGAAGGGATTCGCCTGGGGAGCATGATGTGTCCTGTTGCAAGATGTAATGCACTGGTGTTTGGTCATTTCGAGAGCAATTGCAGCGGGATTCGCTCGCCGAGCAGGCAGCATCGGGGCGTGTGCCTCAGGACATCAATCGTGATGATTAAGCCAAACAGACTTTAGCCGCGGCAGCGACATCAACGAGGCAAACGACTGTGTCCAGAGCACACTGTCGGTCGAAACGAATTCGCGACCACGGCCGAAACGACCGCATTTCTCGTGGCGCCGAGAGTCGACAAGTCTGGCTGAGAACGGCTCGAATCTCGGTCATCGCGAAACCTCGCACTCGGGTGCATAGAGAACGAAACCGACAACCAAAGAGAAGAGGCAATTCTGGATCCCGCAGCACCCTCAGCTGTCAAAATGTCAGTCAACAAACTCGCGTCTTCTCTCCGCCCGCGACTGACATCTCGTGTAGGCCTCGCCTCAATCATAAGAAGGCGAGGACAGGCTGTCAGCGCTGCAAAGCGCGTAAGGTGAAGGTGTGGCGAACATATAAACACATCTACTTCCCACCCGCGAAGTGAGAACTGACCAAGCGCATAGTGCGATGAAGGCAAGCCAAAATGTATTGCATGCATGAGGCATAATGTGCTTTGCGAATATGTCGACCCGCAACCTCGCCGATCAGACGGGCAACATTCAGCACAACACAACTCAACTTTCCCGCCTTACAGTGCGCCTGGCATCCCGCCTAATGACTTCTTCAACCACAATATGGCCAATGAACTCAACCTTGAGCTTCGTCTGATGCGCCAGTGGACCATTGAAACCTGCGAGATGTTTACCGCCAACAAAGACTTCTGGCAGAAACAAGCTACAGAACTCGGCCTCACCCATCGCATGATTCTGGATGCAATGTTCAGCTTATCCGCTCTCCACATATCGTGGCAGTCGCTCCCTGACGCGGCCAGAAGCCCCAATCCCACAAGTGTCGGCGAAGCAGTAAGACGAGAAATGATTATCAACGCCCAAAAGTACCTTCAGCGTGCATTGGATGGCCATACTGCAGCTATGAGCGCGCTGAACAAAGAAAATGCCAAGGCCGTGTACACCGCATCAGTGCTTCTCTTGTACTACTCTTTCCTTAATTTGGGTGAGATCGCGTACGAGCCCACGCTCCCAGGCTACGATCACACCTTTTGGACGAGACTTTCTGGCCACACTCATTATCTCTGTGAGAATTGGGCAGCTATGGACAGTGGCGAGCAGTCCATGAATGACTTTGACGTCTTTTTCGGCAGGTTCGTTGCCAGCACCTCAGCATCATCCTTGTAACCAGGACTTCCAGACTAATCTTTTGCAGACCCAATCTAGGAGATGCTGATCAACTCTTCAGCGAGGAGCAAGGCAAGCCATTCACGGCGCTTCTCACTTTTGCAGAAGAGTATGATACCAGCTCGACGGACGATAAGGCCATCTACCAGAACAGTGTCGCATACCTTGCTTGGATACACAAGAGCATTACAAACGACACAGAGCCAGCTTTGCTCAACTGCCAAAGACTCGTTGCGATGCCCTCGCAACTCGGTCGGCGATTTACCGAGCTTGTTGAACACAGACAGCCTCGGGCGCTCTTGATCCTCGCACATATACTGGCAACGACCAAACTCCTTGCCAAACAACTTCCATGGTTGCGCGAAATAGCAGAGAGACAGATTCCACCGCTCCAGCAACTGATTCCTCCGGCGTGGCAAGAAATGATGAAGTGGCCTATGGAAATCACATTTGGTCCGCAGCAGGCAGCCGCGATCCCGAACGACCAAAGCAATGGCTATGCATTCCGAGACGCCGCAGAGTTGGTTGCCGGTGACAAGGACCAAAAGACACCATCGTGATGATGAAATCCCCTGGTCAGAGCTGTTCGCGCCAGATTGTGTTCGAGTGATCAAAAGTCTTTGACAACCTGGGCTCTTCTACAAAGGCGCTCGGTAGTCGCAAAACTGACGAGCGTGCTGTCCAAAACTCAGAGACACTTTGCTACAGCAAATCAATTGCACAACATTCTCGAAGCGCCCGCGCCATGCAATGGAAAAGAGGAGTTTCCGCTCGTCCGGACCAAAAGTGGAATCCTTCTCAGAATGCGCGAACGATTCCACGTACATCATTCTTACCAGATAGCATTATGGGTTCTACGCCCAATGGCAACATCGATAGCATACGCAAAGTGCTGGTTCTTGGGGTGAGTACTGCTTACTGCGATCCCAGAGACTAACACTGACAAATGCCAGGAGAATCGATTGTCTGGTTCGATTCTGTCCGGGCTATCCCAAGCCTCCAGCACGCAGTATGAGCTTCACTTAGCTCTCCATCAGAAATCCTCACCCCCCACCGATTCCCACGTTTCCGTCCACACCACCGATTTCTCATCCGAATCACTGAAAGTCATCTTTCACGAGCTCAAACCAGACGTCGTCTTCAGCACCTCACACGGCGGCTCATTCGACACACAGAGGACCATCATCGACACCGCCATCTCTGCTGGCATACCACGTTTCGTGCCCGCAGAATTCGGCCAAGATAGCCAGAACACCGCCCTCCACGACCGCCTTCCGCCTCTCAAAGGTCGATGGCAATGTATACAATACTTGAAAGAGCTTAGCGATAAAGGCACAATAGAATGGGTCGCTCCCGCGACATGTCTACAACTAGACCAAGCAATCATGAGCGGAAACATTGGCTTCGATCTCAAGTGGCAGAGTGTCACTGTGCATGGCACAGGCGAAGAAGACCTCGCTGCGAGTAGTACACAATGGAATGGGAAAGTCGCAGCTGGAATTCTCAAGAATTGGAATGAGGTTAAGAATCAGTATCTTTACGTTCCGGGTATGATCACCACTGTCAATACTTGTCTGGAAGCTTTGCAAAACGTTACGGGACAGAAATGGGAGCGGGGAAATAATGAGGTGGAGGATATGGTCAGAGAGGCGGAGAGGAGGATTGAGAGGGGATTCCCGGATGCGGGGATGTTTCTTTTGGAGAAGAGCGTGCTGTGTGATGAGGGATTGAATGCTGTGGGACCTTTTCGGGAGAAAGATGGTAAGGCAGTGTTGAGGTTGGAGGGGGAGAGGGTTGAGGATGTGGTGGGGAAGGTTGTGCATGAGTTTCAGCATCATGGGAAGGTGGATTGTGGATGTGGGTAGGCTTGGTATTGAGAGATCGTTCAGGTTCGAATGTTGTGTGTCACGGTC
Source organism: Cercospora berteroae (assembly GCA_002933655.1). Lineage (NCBI taxonomy): Eukaryota > Fungi > Ascomycota > Dothideomycetes > Mycosphaerellales > Mycosphaerellaceae > Cercospora > Cercospora berteroae. The sequence continues at coordinate 105,064 of PNEN01000575.1, read as the reverse complement.
GTTGATGAGGTACCTGTGGGTGCATTGATGTTGCGGCGACTGTGAGGCTTTACACCTCCGGCCATCTGACTGTAGAGTGTTGCACACCCCGTCCTCGACCCGTTGCGCGTCTGAAGAGGACTTTCCTTATCTGGTCTCAAGAACAGATCCCATCATATCATTTCTTCGGACTCCATGACCTCCAATATTTCAGCTGCGTTGAAATCATCTGGGATGGCAGCAAACTCATCTCCAAAACCTTATCCGTCTCAAACCGTTTGTCACCCACTGCATTATCCACCCGAATCGCTTCTCCCTTCCAAAAATCACTCTGAGAACATGTCTCACGGACCTGCCATCCAGACAGGCTCGATGCCACCCGGACATCGATTTTACCGTACACACATGTAAAGAGTGCTGATGGTGGTGAGATCGCATGCATCCCACTGGTCTTCGCTCGAGGCGTTGGGGTCGAAAGGCTGCTCGACCTGTGCTCCGAGACCGAACTTCCAGCCATCTGACTGTTGTACGCCTCGTCGAGGGTCTCCTGACCAGCTCCGCGTGCGCTTGTGAGTGGTGATGGATCGAAGTTGAAGGCTGGCAACGGAGGAGCAGTGCACCGCGTTATTGTGACACTTGATCTAAGCCAAAAGGCAACTGGGAGGAGGTCAGCGACGCACTTCAGGGCATGACAAGTGGGAGCTTACAGAGTTGTTACGAAACCCTTCAATCGAAAGCAGCGTCGAATTATCGTGTCGTCCGCAAAGTCTGTACTTTGGCGAGGAGGAGGCGACATTTTCGCAGATGCTAAAGATTTGCTGGAGCGCCTTGACGGAGATGACTTGCGGTTGCGGAGCGTCATAGACCTGAGTAGCCATCCTCGTTACTTGCTGTGCCTTGAACGGAGTTCTTGTGGCTATGGAAGGCCGCTTCGTGCGACAACTGTTCCATGATTCGACTTGTAGTGCATTTGTAGAGTGGAAGAGTGAGCTGCGTTAGGGCGGAAAAATCCCGGTTGATATGAGCCATTTGACAGTGAGGGCCAAAAAGCAGTAATCTGCTGTTCGTGTGATCACAATCTGCGAATCGAAGTGATGTGATGCCGGAATAAGAGTGTCGTACCAGCTCACCTGTGCAAGCGTAAAAATCCCAGTTTTCTCGACGCCGTTATCCAGGGTATCATCACTCATATTGTAATAAGCCAAAACCAGGATTGCGCGCCAAAACATAGCCTACTTCTCCCCAACAACTTCCATCGCCTTCTGCGCTTTTTCCAACCTCCCCACCGTCCCATCCAAACCCTCTTTCAGCTTCGCCAAATCCTCATTGCCTCTCTGCCACGTTCCTGAAATGTCCTCCACCCTCTTCACCTCTCCCACACTCACATCCGTCTCCTGCGCGGCCTTCAACTTTGCTACCCTATCCACCTCCAACTTCTTCTCATACTCCTCCGTCTGTCTTTCAAACGCAACCTGAAAATGTTCCGCCGTCTCCTTCGGAGCCTTCCGTCTCAAATTCGCAAGCTGTAAAGTCTGATGTTCAATATGTGTCGAAAGTTCCTGGATTTTCTGCGCGAGTTTCGTATCGAAGGGTTCCAATTCTGTCGCGCAACACCAACGTCAGCACCACTCCTCTCTCTCTCTCTCTCACAAACATCTATCCCATCTACAACCATACTACTATGATGAGTACTCACCCTCCCCCTCCCTCGCCTTCTTCAATTCCTCCTCAATCTCCCTCGTCTCCATGCCATTAATCGTAATATTATCCTTCGCAGCATCGAACGTCGTCCGAATATACTCGTCCACTAATTGCTCCACTCTCTTCCTCATCGCATCCCCTCCCACCGGAGCAGCATCAGGCGGGAGATGTTGATCGATTTTCTCTTGCGCGGCTTTCGTGACGTTCGCGATGAGAAAGGTTAAATCTGCGGGACTTTGGAGTTCGATTTTGCGGTGGGCGGATTCTGTGGCGCGGTGGCCATCTTGTGGGAGACTGGATTCGAAGATGTTGGCCATGGTAGTTTTTGCTGGAGTTTGGGGGGAAGGTAAACAGAGCTTTGTGCTTTGGAGGAGGACGCGACTTGAGTCGTGCACGCGTTTCTCCGACCGATAAACCAGGGTCTTGATCCGCGGCGTTCCTTATCCGCGTAAACTATGACGCGAGCTTGGGTGTTGCTGGGGTTGACGGGGAGCTCGTCACACCGACCATCTGGCACGTGTGAGCTCTGTGCGACGTTGTGCACCGTGATGGATTCGTGAGGACAGTGTTGAGAAAATCGCTGCTCGAGTCAACGATACGCGAATTATGTACGCTCAGCCCAAGGAGTACAGTACTTGCTGCTTATCAAAAGCAAACCCATACGAACGAGGCTATCTACTCCAGTTCAAACACCTGTACATACCACAGCCCTTCCATACTCCACTATCCTATAGCTGTATGAACATCTTACGCATCCAATCCACTCCAAAGCAATCCCAACAACCCATATTCCCATTTCCAACGCCGCCGAAATCCTTCCCAAACAGTAGTAGTAGTAGTAGTAAAGTCTCGCCTGACAGCACCATGCTCAATCGCTATACATTTCCAAATTCCAAACAAAAACCCATCTCTTATTCATTCTCTTCCATCTCACAAATCCTGTACACTGTACTGCATTCTTCTTCACCTCGGCATCATCCTCTCAGCCTCCTCATCCGTCAACACAATCTCCTCGACAGGATCCGGACGATATTCCAGGTCTTCGTCCACGTATTCGTTTGCGGCGTAAGAGGGGAGGAAGAGTTCTACGAAGAGAACAGTCAGCATTACAATCGCTTGTCTCTCCCTAGGCATCGATGTCGCCGGTCCATAATCCCACTAACCACCTAGCCTCCCCTACCTCTCCCTCTCATCTCTCCTACGACTTCGTCCACTCATCACTCACCTTGATTCCAATCCCACCCCTGACTACTCTTCACACAACTCACAAGCCTCAAACCCTCATCATGGCCCAAATTAATCACAGTATACTCGCTTTTACTCAGCGAGCTTCCCAGTAAACTCGGTCGTCGAGGTGAGAGAAGAGGTAGCAAGCTCTCGGGCTGCGGCGAAGTTGTAGCCGGAGAACCTGAGATTGGAACTTTGTTCTTCCCTTTCCACGAACTCGAACTACTCGGTGGAGAATAGTATGCTGAAGAGGAACCGCTGCTGCTGCTTAGAGAGCCGGAGGGGGAGGAGATGGAGCTCGAGGGTATGACGGAGTGCGGGAGTTTGCGTTTGGGGATGGGCATGGAGGAGGACATGGTTCTCTTCTTTTCTTCTCTTGTGCACAATGATAACAGAATAGTAGAAGCCTTCAGTAGGTACACACACACAGAGTAAACTAGTACGTAGGAGTATGTATGTATGTAGGAAAGCGGTGACTATTCGTGATGTCCGGATGGTTCAGAAACGACCGGGCGTCCTCGGCTCCAAACGGCCCTTCGTAGCACGTCCATATCCCAGGCAGAGAGCTCCCAGCTCCCAGCAAGCTCCCATGACTCCTCCCACGCACGATAGCCTTCCAAGTCCGCACGCAATAGGCTTCCGCGCTAACAGCGGTGGCCCTTTCAGCATGCTGCCCATCTGCCTGCAAGAAGGACATGTGATCAAAATGACGAAGCGCAAATGCAATCAATGATTCGATATGGAACCACAGACTGTTGCTGCTCAATTGATTGGTTTGGCTTCCGATAACGCAAGAGCGCAACCGCGCGAGCCGATAGGGAAAGATGAGGCAATAATGTGCAGCTGCTTGCTGCATAGCTGCAGTGGAACGCATGCAAATACAAGTATAGCACAACGCTATTCAATGCAAGCACATACAACCTCGAGTCGCACGCTCACCCTAACATTCCTTGTGTTCTCCGTCCTCGAACGAACTCCAGAAACAACAATAATAAGAGAACTGACATACTATTTCCTCCGATGATGCCTGTAACATCTACAGCTAGTTCTGTCATGCCGTTGTCTTCCAAAAAATCTCCATCCTTAAATACTAGTAGTACTCATACAATATGCCTGCCCTTCCCCCATTTGATCTTCCCAGACCTCGCACTCTTTCACCATCTTCCCCGGGTATCACAAAGAATAAACATGAAAGATGAAAAATCACACACACGCAACCTATAGTCGTCGCCTCCCCCAATGTTTCCCTTGCGCCGTATGCGCTGTGCTGTTGTACCGAGAGGACTCTTCTTCAAGGTCGTAAGTTCGCTCCCTCCAGTATTATCGTACAAAAGATGTATGCCCTTTTCCCCAATGGTTGCTCGCTTTTTGTGAAGGAAATATGAAGATGGGTCGTATTTCTCATTTCATGATAAGCGGCGTGCTCAGTTGCGCTTCCGAGCGAATCGACGGTTCAGAAGCTGTAATACTTTGGTGACGTTGAACCGAACGTATTCGAGATCCAGATCTTCTTGCTGCTCTTTTTGCATTTCTAGCAGGTCGTCCAGCTTCAAGTCCAGCTCGAGCAGGCCACGATTGCGCCCTTTGTAGTGTAGACTGATTACGAACGTTCCCGGGCTCGGGCTTGTAATGTTGAAATAGATGTTGGCTCTCCGGTTCTCTGGTACATTGCTCTTCTGGATGACGCCCTGCTTCTCCAGTTCCTGGTGCGTGAATTTGTATGGGCCGAGTACCTTGGCTGTCTGGCCTCGTTTCGATGTGCCTTCGGATTGACCGCGGACGTTGTGCAAGTAGCTCTTGTATGTCTCCAGCTGACTGACTAGGTATGCATTGTGATCGCGGATGGTGCGGAAGACCTCGCCCAATTTTTCAGTCTCAGCCTCGACCTTCTCCTTCAACGAACCAAGGTGAATCAGCTCTTGCTCAATCTCGTCGCGAAGCAGCGCATAACTGTCATCTTTGTCGACAATGCCAAGTTCTGTTAGCTGGTTTAGGAGTTCCATTGCTCGGATTCCTTTCCGGACCATGACTGAGTCATTCTTCGTTGTTGCTGCAGCTTCGGCCACGCGGTCCAATCGAAGAGGTCGTCGCAGGACAACTGAATTGTGAGGGAGCGAGCGAAGAATGAGGACAAAGGTCGACTTGGCTTCCATGAAGTAGACCTCTTCTTGTGTGATGTCCAGGGCTGCGGTGAAGTCGTCTAATGAGGTTTCCCATTTGCTGTAGAGTGGCAAGTTGATCGCGCGATTATCCTTCCTGGGGAGTTGCGCGGGCGCTGGCCCGATCTCAGCAAGGAGCTGATTCAGATGGCTCGTCTCTTCCTTGGCAAGCTCGGTTTGATGTTTCTCGATCAGTGCGTGCATGGCGTACACCTCGTTCAGCGTGATTGACAACTCAAGATCTTTCTTGGAAAGCGCGACGTAGTTGTCCATCTCGAGTGTCTCGTAGAAGTCTTGGACCTCACACAGATCCATCATGAACTTATTGATGCGCTCTTTGTTGCCTTGGATAAAAGGCTGCAGCCTCTGCATATATGGCTCCTTTGCGTAGCTCGGCTTGTTCGCCAAGTTTTGCAGCATCTTCGCGACGTATGTGAGCGTTCGCTTGGGGTTCTCCGCGGGTGTCTGCTCAATGAGCATGTATGATCTCGGAGTGACAATGGCCGGGTTGATGAATCGCAGAAAGAAGAAGCCACCGATGAGAGTACAGATCGTCTGCTCTGAAGCATCTGGGTACTTTCTTCGAGTCAAGCTGCGAATCTGTTTGCATATCCACCGAATACCGTACGGCGTCTCTTCCAGACCGTCGATGATAGTGTCCAGGAAGCTGTTGGCAATTTCGATGAGCATCTCTATCCGAGGCGTAATGATCCTCTGCACATTCTCGTTCTCCGCGGCCTGCTCTGCTGTGATACCTTTGGGGAGGTCCTTTGGTAGCTGGCCCCCATCGGCTTCAATCTTGCCCAGCATGCTCTCATAGACCTTAAGAGGATTGATCTCCAAGTCTAGATCCTTGATCTCAATCAAAGAGTTTATCCGCTCTGCGAGCACCGTCTTCAAGTAGCTCTGTCCAGGCCCTCTTCGTGTGTACGTTGTCATCATTCGGGATACAGGAGTGTTCGCTCGCAGCAGGGATGAGTAATCGGGTGTGTTATCGAACTGGAAGGTCAAGACAGACTGCGACTGATTAGCTTCTCATCGCGAATCATGTTGCCTTCACTCACCTGAAACATGGTCAGCAGGAGATGCTCTTCGCGGCTCTCGTACTGGTTTCCGTAGATTGTAAACATGACCGTCTGCAGCAATTGGTCAATCTCGGCCATGGTGACCAGACGACACAGGTGAGCAATGTGCCGCGGCTCGCTCTGAAGCAAGAATAGCAGGTTGCCATATTTCTGCGTCTTTTCGTCATTTGGAAAGGAGCCTTCGCTGAGGTCAAGGGAGTCGTCCAGATGGCTAGCAACCTCTTCTTTCTGCTCTGGTGTCAGCAAGTGGCGCAAGTCACGCTACACGAACGTGCCATACCTCTTCCATGGCCATGCGGTTTTGCACGAGCAATGCGATTCGTGAATCGAGATAGCGCACATCCTTTTCTAGAACAAAGTTCTTCTTGGACTGCGAGGAGATCTTGCCCTTGAGTTCCCGAAGAGCCTTTTGAGCTGTGGGTCATGTCAGTCTGGTCGTGCCAAAACCTGCAGGGTGTCCACATGTCGCGTACCTCTTGCCAAGTCATCTTCGATTTCCAGATCTCTTTGACCATTCATTGACAGGTACAGCGCGGTGACTGAATAGCGCTTGGAGGCGCGCATGCTGCGCGAGCCCTCTTGCGAGCTCATGGTGTTCTGGCGCGTGACGGGGACGAAGGAGGAGCCTTGGGAGGAAGTCGAGCCGCGCGAAGGGGTGTTGAGCATGGAGACGGCCATGGTCGAGGTGCTGGTGGTGGAGGGTCGGGGGCCGCTGTCGTCCTGCTCGACGCGGGAGTGCCGCAATTTCGCGGTCGAGTTGAACAAAGACGACGCTGGAATGCGACCAAAGACCATGGGCGGAATCCTATTCGGCGTCGGGCGGTGGTGTCGCTCAATGGGGCGCGGGCGCGGCGGACGGACGGCGGCAGTGAGACGAGACGCAGCGTGCCTGACAGGTCGGCGGGTGGTGCATTCGCAGTGGCACGCGCGGCGCCAGCGGCAGTGGACGTCTCTCGCGCGGGTGCGCTGGTGTGGTGCGGCGGGCGTGCCTCAATGGACAGGCCGGGCGAGTGCAGACACAATGGGGGCGTTTCGGAGGCCTTGGTCGCGGGGGCCGCTTGGGTGGATCGGTGCTGCGTTTTGCGCTGAAACACGCCAGGGTACAGACGCGCGCACGACCGGACCCGACAGACGCAGTGGCGACGGTGCGATGCTGTTGCTGCTGCTGCGGTGCGCTGCTCGCGGCCGGTGTCGCTGGAGAGAGGGGGAATGAGTGAGTGAGAGAGCTGCTGGCGGCGGCGGCGTACGAGGAGCAGACGCCCTTGAAGAAGACTGGGCAGGATGTGGCCCTGGGCGCGCGCGCGACGCTTCGCTTCGCTTCGCTCAGGCACTAGTCTCCTCGAATTGGCCGCTAGCGAGCAGTGCTTGTGCCGTGCGAGACTGCATGCGGCGTAGGCCTGGGCGACGATGATCTCCAGCGCTTCTCCTGCCCTGCCCTGCCCACATCGTGACGATGCCCGGCCAGCTGTGCCGGCTGCTCCAGAACGCCGAGGTGCTTCATCAAGAGCTCCATCACACCTTGCCCTCGCCAACGCAACTCCCACGATGGCAGCGACGTTGCGCGATGCCCAGGCGACATGGCAAGCGACATGGCAAGCGTCCTGCACCGTCAGCCCACGGCTCCTCAGTTGAGTGTGGCCCTGCAGCGAGTGTCCGCATGATCGACTGTGGAACTCGAAAAACCAAATCTCCATGCCACAGGCTAGCAACTAGTTGATGAACGTGGTCGACAGATGGACTCCACGCCCTGCACCACGATCGCTCGTTATTGCGCTTGCCATCATACTGATGCGACGGGAAGATGGCGATCGCGTAGCTCTGCGGATTCCGTCAATTATCCATGTACCCACGACACTCGTCCAAGTGCTGATGTCTGCAGACTGCAGTACACCTTCGCTCTCGCGCGCATCGACATGGATGCAAACGCAAAAATTCACCATCGAAGCGTCATCCCGCCGAGATAAGCGACCGTTGCAAGTCCGGCAGCCGAGCGTGGGTGGGCTCGATAGTTTTGCCAATAGTTCACCACTTCACATTGCTCTCTGGGGTATGACTTCGCAAGTTTATGCCACCTCCAACTCCTTGCGCGCACTCGGACACTGACGTCTGGACATGTCCCTTCCAAATGCCCTGCATGAAGCTGTGAGCTGCACCTCTTCCACATACTCCGAGCATCTTGGCCATGCATACCAGTTCAGCAGCCAAAACATGGGAATCAGCACGCGGTTGCGCCAGGATATCGCTCTGGTCAAATACGCGCCCCTCCGCATGATCCACGCCGCCCGGCCAGAGATCTTGCCCTGCGGTGTGTTCAGCTGGACAATGGCACGATACGCGCCCACATAGGCCATGATGCCGTCCGTGACTTTGCTGCTCCACCGTCAGTCTCCCATGCACTGGATCGCCCTCATCTACCTCTTGCACTTACACAGGAAAAGCCCCGGGTATTAATATCACCCTTGTTGAGCTTCGCGGCGAGCCACTGTGCCTTCTGCGTCGCAACCTGGGCAGTCGCGGGGTACGAGGTGCCTTCAATCACTGCGCAATCGCCCAGAGCGTACACATCGCGTAGCACCGCTGCAGGCTTGCCCTGTTCCGAGTCTGCCGCCGATAGCGGCACTCTGCAAAAGTCATCGGTGATGATACTGCCGCTGCGTGGGTGCCGTTGCACCTTCCAATTGGCATCGCTGGATCGCGGACGGGCATTGATATCAGACAGCATGCGCACACAGCTGGCCGGTGCTACAAAGGACGAGCGCAATGCCTTTTCCACGAATGGGTTCGCCATGAGACCTGTGCTCCATACCACGAGCCCGCATCCCACTTCGGACTCTGCGCCGTTCTCGAGCGCCAATGTGAACCCACTTGCCTTGACATCATCATGGTAGTCGGCTGTTCCTGCTCCAGCGGTTCGCGGGAAGCCGCGCTTGAGCTCTGTTATCGAATGGCTGGTCTTGATCGTCACTCCTTCCCGACTTGCATTCTCTTGCGCGTACTTGCTCAGCTTCTCATCAAACATGGGAAGGATCTTATCGGCGACATCGTAAACAGTGATCTTTACGTGCTCCATGAGTTGGGGATAGAGCTTCGACAAGTCTTCTCTGACAATGTCCTGCAGCTCTCCCGAGAACTCAATCCCCGTCGGTCCTCCACCTGCAAGGCAAGTCAGTACTCTTTGCATTCGTTTGACTGCTGACCAACCCGACTGACCAACGATGGCAAAATTGAGCAGCTGCTTCTTGAGAGCCACTGGAGTGGTGGGCAACGCAGCAGTCTCGAAGCAGGAGAGCAGCTTATCTCTAATCTTCTTCGCATCCTGCACATCTTTCAAGAAGTACGCGTTGTCTTTGACGCCTGGTATCCCAAAGGTCTGGCTGTACGATCCGACACCGATGACGAGCTCGTCATAAGCCATCGAGAACAGCTCTCCACGACTGGCCTCGAACTTCATTTGTAATGGCCGCTTGTCCTCGATCTCACCCGCTCTCGTAGATAAAAGACCTTGATTCGGACATCGCACCGTCTCTCGCACAAGGATTTGCTTCTTGTCTGGATCAATACCATCTGCTCGGCCTTGGAAGTATTCGTACTTGCTGGTTCGGGTCCGCAATGGTTCCAGCGCTGTACGGAATTCGAGTGTCCCGACACTCGTCGAAGCGAGAAGAGGTGTGAAGACAAAATAAGAACGAGGCGATACGACGACAGTCTGGAATTTCTTAGGATCAAGACTTCGAGCCAAGTTGTATCCTGCCCAGCCGGATCCGAGGATGACAACTCGTTCGCGATCGTTTCGGGATGCTTCGAGTTGTTTGATAGTTATGCTTCGTCGCTGACCTGCAATGCGCTGGCAAGGTGCGTGGAAATGAGGTCGCACAGATCGCAATATGGGAGACGGCGTGAAAGCCTTGATCGGCTTGTAGAGAGAAGTTATATCGCAGGAGACAATTGCTAGACTGGCAATCGACAAACAAAACGAAAGAAGCAAGAAGAAAGATCAAACGATGCGTCTTACCACTGGGGCGCCTGCTTTCAGCCTTATCACTAATACAACATCTCATCCCGAACACGACGACGCAAGAGCCTCATAACAGTCATCATCAAACGCGAAACATGCTGCTGCTGAGATAGAGCCGTAATCCCCCCAAGAGCCCCGAAATGCCGTTGAAAGTCGGAACAAAACCCGCTATCTTTCCACTGATCCATTAACAGAATTACGATTCCCCGAGTTACTGGTTTGTGGGCACCCTGTCAGATGCCTGGCGGCTTTGCATATGCTTGCATGTGACGCAACGCATGTGTGAGGCTGAAGACAAATGCGACAACGAGCACGAGAGATTGAGAGTCAACCACCATAGCCTCACAAGATACCTAGGCGCAGACGGAGGGAAGGCTTGGCAATTTGACGAATATTATTCGGGTGGCGGGTTTCAAGATGAAGATGACTGTTGCGCAATGCCTGTGCATACATGCATGGATGCTGCTATATTCAGGACGTTTGGGAAAGTTTGTTCGGTTTCTGCATGTGGCGTGTGGGAATGAATGTTCCCCGGGATGGATGTGGCTGAGAACTGGTCCTGTGGCTCTCATCAGATGCGGTGAGGCTACAGAGATAACAACGAAACACATTTTGAACTCCGACACAGAAGCATGTTAAAGCGATTGCGAGGGAACGAGAGCGAGGAAGACTGAGATTCGGATTGCGTGTCCCATCAAAATCTGGGTAGGGAAGCCACATACACTGGGGTGGTGGCTGTATGGCGTTGGATTTGATGTTTCGGGTATCCGCGGACACGGAGACCGAGATCCTGGTACCTCCTATGTTCACTTACCCAAGCTAACTTAGGAGCGTGGAGAGATCACTTTCGATTTTCTGGGGTATAGCATTTGTTGGCTGACTATTATAAGGTCAGATAAACCTCATGCTAGTACACTTCTTCAATTCGCTGCTTCGCTATCGCTAATCGCTAATCGCCACACGGCTGGACTACTAGTAGCATACAATGGCTTCCACAACTTGACATTCCATCGCGCGCAAAAGACTCAAGAGAGCGATGTTCCCTAGCCGCCCGGCGTATACAGAGCAAGCACTTTGATGCCTCTGTAAGTATGCCGTGAAGAGCGTACGTTTTTCACCATTGCACGTTGTTTTCGCAGAAGATTGCCCTTTTCTATATACGAATTTCCTATACCAGACGATTGTTCCGCTAACTAATCTACTACTACTTCTCCCTTGACCGGTTTGGAAGAATTTCTCTAACTAGCGAGCGGGTTTCTTTGCTGGCTGGCTGGCAGTCTGATCTGATCTGATCTGATCCGTTCCCCCTCGGCCGCCCCTTAGCTACACCACGCATACTGGTGATCTTCTGGGGTTGTGTAGGGAGTACAACCGTGCCAGGCGGTACACTTGTTCTTTTTGTGGAAATTTTGTTGTTAGCAATGAAAACATCAATCAATCAAAAAGAGAAAATCTTTGTTTCTGTCTGTATGTGTTGGAATTGGATTTACCGGATTGCAAATGTGTGTATCCCATGAACCGTGGCCGCATTCTTGAGTGTCGGGGTTGCAGAGCTAAGAGAGGAAAGACGGTTAGTGGTGATTTGTAGATCGCTGGGGTGTGTGTGAAAGTACTAACCCAGTCTACGCCTCTGTCAACGAGGAGAGCTTCTTCGGGGATGGAAGCTTGATTGGAAGTGTCTTGCTGCGTTGCGTGGGTTGTTGTCGTGAAGAGGGACAGCAACAGAGCAGCCGAGAATTGGATGGTAGAGAGAGACTTCACGTTTGGGAAAATTCGATTTGTGTTGATGATGGAATCAATTTCTTTTTGGGGGTTTTGAAAACGTTTCTCCGAGCGAGAGAAATGGTGATGAGTTGGAGAATGTGGGTGCGCAGGAGTACTCAGACGGGTTCAACCTCTGGTTATATACGAGTCCGTTGTATATGTATATTGTGCTCAGGAGAGGCAATGGAGTGACTTGCTCTTGTGCCATAGAACTGCCTAAGCAGCGGGCAAAGAACTAGTCTGACTAGTATTTCTACGGTGTCCGACCTTCGAGGGACTGGCTTTGTGAGCGGAGTCTAGACTCTGGAGTGACGATCGGATCAAAGTGAGGTCATCCCAGTGCCATCTTCTGCACGTTGTTCAGTTCAGTTAATGGGGAGTTAGAACTTGCAAGGAATTCTGACTTCAAACCTCGAATTTACATGAAAGATTTGGCTTTCCGCATCCAGATTGAAGTCTTTATCTAGCCCTGAGAAGGGCTGCCCGAGGTTACAACGTATCTTGTCCGTGAGGACTGGAGGGGCTTTGACTGAGTACATACCAAATGTCACCGCGCGGTACCCGCGGCTTGGCATGTGAGGTACTTTTTGTTTTGTCAGAGTCTCTGATCAAGATCGCGCTTGTATGCCAGTCTCGCATCACCGTGATGTGTATGGAAGCTTTTGATACCTAAGAGGTCGAAGATGATGAATGGGGTCCGATGTTACTTTTGATTCGAGGTCAATCCTCAAGTCTATTCTGTCCTTCTCTTGACTGCATCTGAGGGCAGGGTGCAGGTGTCCTGCTGCAGAGACTAGAACAGAGCTGGATGTGTAGTGATGGGCTGGGAGTCTGGAGGCTAGTCATTGTCATTACTGGCATTCGGTTTTCCTCTCTCGTTCGATGTTTTGCCGGTTAAGCCCGGAGCTTCCGAGATTCGTTCCTCTGTTTCGAGTAGCTGCCCGAAATTCTGTATTTCTTCTGATGATTCACCGATGAACATTTCTGTCGACAGTTCGCCCGTCGCCGTGCATCAAGTGGCAGCGAACCAGCAGAGCGTTTCTACAGCATCATCGCAAAGCCCAGAAGCAAGCCTACTGGCCACATACCGTGTTCGTCTCCGAGCGTGATCCGTCCTTTCTCACCACTGACATGGTAGAAAGGAGAGTGTGCTTGGTGTCGATGTCGCCCGTCGGCTGGAATAGGCATTTGCTCTAGAAACGAAATGGCGCGATATATCCGAACAGTCACAGTATCACCAGGGAATACTTTCAACGCAGGCTGTCACGTATGAGCTTGATAGTCTTGTGATAGCGGACCACGAGGCTGGCAGAACACGTTGTTGTGCATCAATGCCGTTGGCCAGATTCTCATTTCGATACCAAGGATTTTGAAGTGGCCGGCAAATTACAATATTCGAGAATGCCTGAGCTTGGCGGCATCATCCGCTGTCCAACAAAGTTGATCCGATAGCAGACCGCAATCAATGGCACTTGGTTGACGCAGTATCCCATACACTGAGCAATGTCGAGAGTCGCTGCTACTTCTTCATACCTTGCGTCACGAGATGACTGTCCTTCTGCGACTTCGAGTGCATCATAATGGTGTTTTCGCGGCTCATCTGCACCTCTTTCCCTCCACGAGCTTTCATCTCGGTTTCGTATGCATCAATCGCAGCAGCTTGCGCTCCACCTTCATTCACGAAATTGCGTATTGCGGTGAAAAGCTCGTAGGCGTCTTGCACGGCATTATTCAGTCCTTGACCTCGCTGAAAACTCATCGGATGCGCGCTATCACCTGCGAGCGTCACACGCCCACTGTGATTGTCCCATTTGTTCTCAGGTTTGCGAGGATCCCAGTCTCGGATTTCAGTATTCCAGACTTCAGTCTCATCGTCAGAGATCCAGTTATAAGCACTTTTCCAAGGCTCGCCAAAGTTCTGTGCGAGTTTTTTCTGGTAGACAACGAGCTGCTGCTTCGACCAATCTGCATGCCCTGGAGGCGCTTCGTAGGAAATGTATTGGAAGAATTTCCAATTCTCAGGATGGTCTTTGTCGTCTCCATCGTGCAAGGAGAACCAGCACAAGTACCCATTTGGATGCATTCCAACTTGGTACAGAGGGTGGAATGGCGGTGCTCGTAGTGCAAGCGCATGTTCTCGAGTATACTTTGCGTAGATCATTGCTGTTGCGTAGCCGCCGACAGGCATGAGAGCTGCTCTTTCGGAACCTAGCAACAAAGTGCGTACAGCCGAGCGGGATCCATCACAGCCCACCACGAGAGAACCAGTATCTTGCGAGCCATCGCTAAATCTGGCTGTCACTTTTGCACTGTCATCATCAAATGTGATGGCGGCAATCTCTTTGCCATACTGCACATCGAGACCCTCTAGGAGCAAGTGCCGGAATTTATCACGCCGAAAGCGGTAGAATTTGGAACCTTCGAGGTTCTTGATATGTCTTCCAGTTTTCGCGTCTACAAATGGCATGCGAAAGTGCTCGTCGGTAAGCTCAATATGCGGATCGACTTGGCATTGAGTGATGTTGTGAAGTAAGGATTCTGGTACGAGCTTTGCCACCGGCTCGATGCCCCAATGCAGACCGAAGCACCAGTTGCGTTTGCTTGCTGAAGACGGCGCGCGCTCGTATATTGCGAATGGAACTCCAGCCTTCTTCAAGCCCTGTGCCAAAGCCAGTCCTGTAGTGCCGGCACCAATGATGATGATCTTCTTGCTGCCTTTGTCTGCCATAATGATGTGAGGATTAACTTGGTGATGAAAATAAAGTTTGAGGAAGAGAAGTTGAAAATGCCCGCCACATTCAAGTTTCGAATACCCACATTCTCGCTTGCGGACCTACCACATATGCCACATGCCCGGTGATTCGATGTTGTAGGTTTGGTGTCTGCATTGGCCATTTCTCTGCCGGAAAGTAGCGACTCTGCAGCTCATTAACTCGGCCGACTACTCGTCCACGCCTCCCTTCGTGGAATAATTATGCTGCAACTCTGGGCTTCGAGATCGCAGTCTCTTGTGATTCACTTTCCAGCGGTGGAGGACAACGAGGATGTTCCATGTCTGAGGCGTCGCATTGGGAATCATTTGATAACCAGCTGCTCACGCGTGTTGTACGCGACGCGTCAAGCATTTCCCGGCCTGGCTCCTGGAGTGCTCGACGTCTCGGAGTTCGTAGCAAATTGACCGAAGAAATACTTCAGCGCGTCCCGATAGATCTGGGGAGATTCTGCAGAGATGAGTGGGCGACTGGCGCAATGCACGAGGAGTCGACGATGGCAGGCCAGAACGGAGGGAGAAAGTGGGTTGCCGCCTGTGGCCGATGTTCGGGCCGTTGCTGCAGCAGACGTCAGTCATCACTTTTGCAAGCACTGCACAAGAAATTGATGAGAGCGGCGAATTGGTGCCTCACCATCCATTTCTACGAGCATATCTCTCTAATGTCTATGCCAGTCTGAGTCGCTGTTCCATTCATCTCAGCGCATTTCAGCATCCTTATTGCTACGCCGGTGCAAGTGCAAGAGTCTCCCGCGACATCGGTCTGCGACACGATCTTGGATCCAAGCGTTCTCAAGTTCTCAACAAGCATATGGCGGGCGCAACCGCAACTTTGTTCGCCAGTGTTGCGAAAGATCTCGTAACTGACAAACACCCTGCCACCGAAGGCAACGACATCGATCCCGAACGTTGTGCCGCTCTGCACAACACTCTCACCCTCTATGGCTGGTTCCAGTCGGGCAAGAAAATCTCCACACTCACCAAGCGGACATGGTGGAGCACGCATGGCAACGAGAAGCTGCAGCAAGTTCTACGACCCAAACTAGTGCGATATCTGTCAAAGATCTTCGAGGTGCCAAATTACAACTTCTTCTATCATGTTTCTGGCCTTGCGAGTCCACAGCACATGCTGGGCTTGGCGGATGTGCTGGAAGATCCAGACCACGACCATGACATTGTCAAAGAAAGCAAGTACAGGTTCGTGATAATATACAAGAGCTCAGAAGCTCTAGTGACCCAACCCGCGGGTATTGTCTTCGATCAGCAGACCGGCAAGGCAATTCTCATGCCGACGTACCACCATGTCTTTGATCTGAGGAATCCAGAACTCCCCTGGCAACGCATGGAGACGATTCTGAGTGCTTATATCGAGATGATCGAGGCTGAGAAGGCTGTTGCAGTACACGACGAAGCAATAATAGAAGAGCCCAAAACAGACATCAAAGGCGGCGACCTCGTCAAAAACAAGACCTTCGTACGATATCAAACGAGGCCCTGGATCCTCCAACCCTACACATTAGAAGACCTACACGCATGCCTCGACACCTGGAACGCCCTCGTCACAGCCATCGAGCGCAAAGCCGGCATCCCAAGAACACGTCCAGATCCCACCTCCGAAACCTACGACCCCGAAGACGAGGCACCCCTCTGCTCCCGCACAGCCCTCAGAATCGCCGGCATCCCTCGAGGTTTCGCCTACGAAATCCTTTCCCACGCCCGTTCATCCGAAATCTGGTTCATCGCCCCTGGAATTCGTCTCCCCAAAGTCGAAGAATTCCTCCAACAGCCCTTCAAACACATCCCCTCCAAGTATCCCACCGAAACCAAAGGCATGAAAGTCCCATTTCTCTTCCTTCGATGTCCTGGAACCGTGAGCGCCAAAGAAGCGAAATTCAGATATCCTTTCTCGACAGTTGAATCTGTACCTTGCGGATTGTATCTCGATGCATTTCCTAATGCGCAGAACCCATTCGAGGATGCGTGTCGATTGGTATTACCGATCAAGCTGGGAGATCGAAGACATTATGCGAGGACGTCGGATGGGAGGCCGATTTTGAAGAGTCATAGTGATTTGTACCAAACAGGAATCAATCCTTTTGTGATGAGGCATGGACCCAAACTGTCTGCGGTGCTGGAGAATTGGCGGGGACATGTGGAGAGCGGGCATTGGAATGTTAATGAGAAGGGCGTGGAAGGTGGCGTGGGAGTTTGGAGGCAGGCGGATACGAGGGAGCATTGGTGGAGGTATCAGAGTGAGCATTTGGTTGTGTAAGAAGGGATGCATTGTATTTTGTTTCTGTATCGGGCGGCATGGCGAGCGGGCACGGGGGCTTGAATATTGGAACGGCAGACGTCCTCCGGCCCAATGGGTACGGTATTTACTTCGCTCTGGAGACATGTGCAGACATGAACGGGAATCCATCGGCGCCATTTCAATCATCAACAGTCATTTCCTTGGCCGATCCCGATCCGGCTCTTTGGTGCAAATGAGACCTATTTCTGGAACTCTCACTAATACTTAGCTGACTGTTCAGATATCGCATCAGTCCATCTTCCGGAGGCTTCGCCCATACTGGCCGGGCACCCATGTGAAAAGCGAGGATGCTAGATTCCAGCATGGTAGCGCCAAGAGAGACGGACAATGCGCTTGTTGCTGTGCCTGGCAGCGGTAGAGGAGACCTGCTGGCTCGGCTTACTCTGACATCGGGCAACGACAGTGAACTCCATGTTAGAAGTTATCACGAAGTCATCAGTTGGAATTTCAAGACCGGAGCGCAGATGATACTGCCGCTCTGTCTCGCTTGGAGCCAGGCGCATGCTCGACTACACTGACATGTCACATAGCCCAACAAGACCTGCGTCTCGAGGTTTCGTTCCCAGAGACTGCTAGCGTCGCAACTAGTTCTAGTCGGCTCTTGCTGTAGCAGATAGATCATGTCTCGGGCCGCTGCAGTCACGAAAGCGCCGCTCACAGCTAGGCGAGGAGAAGCAGCCTCTATAAGAAGAGATCAACAGACGCCTAGCACCAGCTTCTTGAACCTATAAGTCGCACAGCTCACACCTCACGCCGACTATAACGAGACCTCTGCATATATCTCTATATCACTGCCGCCCTCACATTTGTCTCGCCTCCACGACAACCCCCTTTTTGGAACACTTTCGACATGCTATTCTTGGTTTCCGCAGCCTTGGCTATCCTACTAGCTCTCCCCTCTACAGTGGTGCTTGCAGCGCAGAAGGAGTCCTCAGCACACAACTATCCCCGCAACGAAGCAGAGGCTTTACTCCAGGACAGAGATCCACTAGATCATTGAGTCCGATCTCGCCCAAAAAGAAACATACCCGGAATATCCATCAAAATTCGCTGACTGCTTTCCCAGATTTGCGACCCGGCCACTCAGGGATGTAGTCAAGGTTGGGACGACGTGCATATTTGCACTCCGGTATGTTACCTTTTTGGAGGTGTAGCAGAGCAGCTGTGGTTCACTTTTACTTTTTGATACTAACCGTAGATGAAGAACAAATGTACCGGTTGGCATGGCTGTGTGCCTTATGGCGAGAATGGCCAGAAGAAGGCGTGGTGTAGTTAAGACCAGTTTGTGAGACTGCTGTCAAGAAGGGATCGGAGGCTGCATGATATCTGGGTTTGGTTGGGAGACTTGCTTGGGAATCTGCCAACATTGCTGCATAGGGACCAGTTCCACTTGCATGGCTGCCCTGGGCATACACCCTATCTCCACCAGACCCTTGGCGCGCTGCGTTCGCGACTGCTGTGCGGAACGTGGAAGGTGGAAGGTGTGTACGGAAGGCTCCGCAGCAGCGCCTGCGGGTCTGATACCATTGGGCGCGATTTTGACATAATCAGCCTTCGCAGAACACGGATTCAACAACACAACGGTATACCTGCAAGACAACACAGCCTTTCAAGCCTAAATGATTGCGAAACTCGAGACCCAAGAACTATCGCTCGTACCCGGCAGAAACAGGGCGGAATTATAGCCGAGTTCAAGGTGGAATCAAGGGCGACTTGGCGACAACGTCGGCAGAAGAAACAGACAGTTGGAGGTTTGGGAGATGGGTTCAAATAGCAAGTTTTTTGCGGGTGGCTATTTACTGCGGCGTTGTTTTGCCTTTGATTTACCTCTAGAGGGCTGGTAATCCGACTCGAAGAACTTAGATACCACTAGTTTAGAAGTGCTACAGAGTCTGCATCTTTGAGAAATACACTATATAATCATAAGCGAACTTTTGATTCATTGAATTTCCAAGAGCCGCCTTATACATTGTTAAGCCGTATATGTGGTGGTGGTAGTGCTGTTCTGCTAAACATGCTGTTCGATGGTTACCTCGGAAGCTGTACTATAACCAAATCGCGCCTATTGACATCAGACGCTCCGCGAAGAGCCCGACTCCAACTACACTAAGCCGGAAACGGCATACGGTGTGCTAAATCAAGACATGGTAGGAACAAAGCAGTATTGTGTTAGGTAGGAAGGGTTCTGAGCAGGCGCGGCTGAGTGGAGATAGCATACACCGCGCTTGTCGAAGAGAAGAGCTAGAAGACTCGGGCCTCTAAGCGCTCCGTGTATGTGAGACAAGTATTTCGATTGAGCAGAAAGAGGGGAACGTTCAGTGATCTTGCTATGATCAGCCCAGAACATCATGGTATACATGTAGCCTGACCTACGCAAGCAGTCAATACTGCTCTAGATAGTCCTGGAGGCTACGCATGCTCGACTTGGCTCGCGGATAGACCGAGGCAAAAGGGCAGAACGGTGCTGAGATTGGCTTTGGAACGGGACGCAAGTTTGCACGTGGTGGAAAAGTCCTAAGTTAGACGAGGCGAGGGTCACTTCTTGGCATTGAACCGCACTTCCTCTTCCCAACACCACCTTCGCTGTTCATACCGACATGCCTTGGAGCATATGAGCCATCTGATCCGGACACCGCTTTGGCAACTGTGATTGCGACTCGAGACGGCGCATCACGTCTTTTGTGCAACGCGACCACTGAGCCGGTACAGTGCCGGATGCAGACAATGCATTTCGCCAAACTCGTCATGCTCTCCTCATTCTCGCGTCGCTATGCAGCTCTGAAGTCTGCGCGTCAAAATCACTCACAGCTGTCACGATGACCTCTCTTTACGCTCAGTGGACGCGAGGAGATGCAAAAGTGATGCAGAAATTGCCCAAAACAGCACTGTCCGCAAGCGAGGATGGTCAGCATCACCGATTGAGTTGCTATTGGCGCCTGGTGCTATCACTCTATGTGAGGAGGGAATCTTGCATAAATTGATGCCATCCTACACCGCTGCTGCCACGATTGCACTGATTTGAGCAGACATCGGCCTCCTCATCCTTCTGCAACACTACCACAGAAGTACCCTACAACATGGACGCCATCACGTCCACAGCCAAGTCTCTCAAGCCGGAGATGCGAGCTCCTCGCATGTCACATCTCCAGAGCTCCAATGAGGGACCTGCGGATATCATAGCAAAGGTCTCCGGCTACTCTTCTGGCGGCATCCGTGAGGACGATGGCCCATACTTCACCAACGATGATGGTATCCCTCTGCCTGACCCAGCACACTCCAAGACCGTAGGCGGCATCCCAGTCGCCAGCGATGTTCATCTCTTCCAGAAGCAGCAGCGCTTCAACAGATCGAAACTTCTTGAACGCATGGTCCATCCTTGCGGTTCTGGAGCATTCGGTTATTTCGAGGTTACTTCTGATGTGTCTGATCTGACCAAGGCAGACTTCTTGCAACGCGTAGGCGAGAAAACTCCAATCTTCATTCGATTTTCGACTGTCACACTGGGTCGAGAGTTTCCGGACGAGGGTCGCAACCCACGCGGTTTCGCCATTAAGCACTACACGAAAGAGGGCAATTACGACCTCGTTGGCTTGAATTTCCCTGTATTCTTTTGCCGTGATCCGATCCAGGGTCCGGATGTCATCCGAAGTCAAGCCCGCCGTCCAGATAACTTTTTGCTCGATCGGGACGCCACTTTCGACCTGCTCGCTCTCACTCCTGAAGCCAATCATGCTGGAATGATGTTCTTCTCCGATCATGGAACGCCTGATGGATGGACCAACTTGCATGGGTATGGCTGCCACACATTTAAGTGGGTGAACAAAGAGGGCCAATTTGTTTACATCAAGTACCACTTCATTGCAAAGCATGGACGTAAGGACTTTACGTACCCAGAGTCTATCCGCGTGTCTGGCGAGAACCCCGACTACAGCAAGGAGCAGCTGTGGGAACTGATCGAGCGCGGCGAACAAGTGGAGTGGACCTGCAAAGTCCAAGTCATGAAGCCAGAGGATGCGGACGCCGAGAAGCTGGGCTTCGATCCATTCGACGTCACCAAGATCTGGCCGCGAGATCAGTTCCCGATGCAAGAATATGGTCGCTACGTGCTCAACAAGAATCCCGAAAACTTCCATCGCGACGTTGAGCAGGCGGCATTCTCTCCTGGAGCCATGGTGCCGGGCGTGGAAGAATCGCCAGATCCGTTGCTCCAGTTCCGCATGTTCTTCTATCGAGACGCCCAATACCACCGCATCGGACCCAACTATCACCAGGTCCCCACGAACTGTCCATTCATGTCTGGCTCCTACGCGAGCTTGAACTTCGACGGACCACTGCGCGTGGACGGCAACCATTCTGGCAACAAGCAATACGCGCCCAACTCTTTCGGTGGCGATCGCTTCCGACCGGATGTCGCCGAAGCTCCTTACAAGGTCTCAGACAACGTCGTCTCTCGCAAGAGTCACTACTACCACGAAGGCAAGATGAGCGACTACGATCAACCTCGAGAGCTGTACCGCCGCGTCATGTCCGACCAAGATCGCGAGAATCTGCACTACAACACTGCAGTAGACTTGTCCAAGGTCAACCACTCGATCATCCAGAAGAAGTATCTCGCTCAGCTGCACAATATCGCCCCAGAGTACGCGCAGGGCGTGTATAAGAAGCTGAAGTTCAAGCATGAGGGTCAGGAGTTCCAGTTCGCGGAGGTGGAGAAGTTGACGCCAGAGGCACCGACGTGGTTCAGAGAGCCGAAGTTTCAGCCAACTGATGGAACGAGATTGACAGGTTTCGCACCCAGCGCGCCTTTCTATAATTAGTCGGGAGGGATGAGGCATGGTACTGAGGAGGCACGGGGACCTGCGCTGTTATAATGTGGTGATTGGTAGTCGAGTTGATGGAAGCCCCTAGTAGAATCAAGTTATTGTCCAGAAACTTCCTTCTCCCTTCCAACATTCCGTGCATTGAAAACAGTGTCAAACTTGTCAGACCTGCACGGACGTGATTGCCATCGGACATCAAGTCTTCATTGTTTGAGCTGTCAATGCTCAGACAAGCGTATTTGTAGCGTCATGCAAAAGTGCTTTCGCTCAAAAGGGGTTGTGGTCCAATGGTAAGATACTCGTCAGTGGCTCCCTACGGGCTTGTCCACACATTCGAACCGTCAGGTTCGATACACTCCGCTTAGGCGGTGCAGCGTTGCGGCTAGATATGGCATCTGGCTGCGGCGGCGACGATGGGATGTCAGTTCGATTCTGGCCTTCTCCGATGTTCTTTTTGCTCCAAGTACTCCCCTTTTTCTCCCTCTTTGATGTTTCACGCGCTACGTGGCTGGACCTACTTGTATCAGATGATTCGTCGCTCGGCTACTATGGGGGTTGTGGTCCAATGGTAAGATCCTCGTCCGGACTCCCATAGGGGATGTCAACCTGTCTGGCCAGTATGGTCAGATAGGCTTCGCTGCGGCAGACGTATTGTCTGCTTCGGCAACACTACCGTCGCGGCCAGATACTGGCTGCTTCGGTCGACGATGGGATGCCAGTTCGAGTCTGGCCTACTCCAACAATTTTTTGACTCAGAATACATATGTTGTTACACCTTGAGAGTTTCGCAAGTCGTGCGTGTTGAGTAAATCAAACCTTTTTGTACCAAAGAACTCTTAGTCTAGCCTTCACTCGGGATGTAGTCTTCATCTTGCGAGTCCTATTGTGCTTATACTTACGAGCGGAAGTGGATCCAGTGCGACAGAATCCTTTGTGTTTGCTTCCCAACTTTCAGACTCGCATCCAGATGGTGTCTTCTGGAATCAGATCGTCGTTTGCTGCAGCCGCCCCGTGACCAGCATATGTATAGTGCCGTGGAACGCAATACTCAATCAAAGGGGTTGTGGTCTAATGGTAAGATACCCGTCGAGCGCCCTCGCCGTGCTGGGAGCCCCCGGGGTCCGAAAACAAGAAAGAAGCGCGGAGCCACCCAGACCCCGGGGGCTCCCAGCACGGCGAGGGCGCTCGACGGTCGGGATTCCAGTTCGAATCTGGACTTCTCCAACATCTTTTTGCACTTTTTAGCAATGCCGATCCCATTTTTCTCACGACAATTACCAAGAAGTGCTTCGTTTGTAATGAATCTTTCCGGGACCGCCTCCTTGTTTCTTGAAATTGCGTCTAGTCAGCCCATGTATAGTACTTTGACATTATGCTCTACAACAATCTAGGGGTTGTGGTCCAACGGTAAGATCCTCATCGGAGACATCCAATTGGATGTCTGATATCGGCTGTGAGGCCGATATGTACTGCCGTAAGGGCAATTGGAAGCCATACCGGCTTCGTCACATTAGCGACCAACCGACGAGGGACGCCAGTTCGATTCTGGCCTGCTCCAATCTTTTTTTTTCTTGCACGAATGCCAAGTGCGTTGGATGTTTGTGTGCTGTGCGTCTCCGCTGTTTGCTGTGACGCAGCTGACTCCTTCATGGTAGTGCTTTCCAGAAACGACTCTTTGTTTGCTGCAGCTTCCTCCAGCCAGCACATTTGAGTACCGTAAAAAGCAAGTCTACTATCGCTCAGGGGCTGTGGTCCAATGGTAAGATACTCGTCGCCCCCGCCATCCCCGAAAGGGGGTGCAGTCCTCGTCCGCGAGGCTGGCAAGCACGACCGCTACCGCACCTTGTCGCGGCAGCACACTCAGTCGCTACGGCGGCAAGGCGAGGGATGCCAGTTCGATTCTGGCCAGCTCCAAAACCTTTTGCCCCAAGTGCGAGTTTGCTGCAAGCCTTGACTGCTCTGCGTGCCGCAATGTGATCACTTTTGTGCTTCCTGAATTCCTCATATTACAATTGTCCAAGGGGTTGTGGTCCAATGGTAAGACCCTCACGTTCACTACTTGATATAGTGTCCATGTTTACAGGTGCCAACTTTCTCCTCGAGAAAGGATCTTGGGTAATTGATTGCCAGCTAGGAGTCCGTTGATGGGGTGTGAAGGATGCCAGTTCGAGTCTGGCCTGCTCCAATTCGACATCCTTTTGCATTTTGCCACGTCATTGGCGTGGGCAGGCAAGACACGGTACAGCTGCTGAGCACCTTCTCACATTAGCTTCGTTTCCGATGACCTAATTCTGCACAGCAGATTCATGGCTTCGGCTAGCACATCTGCAGAGCTGCATCAACACATTCTTCCGAAAGTCGTGATCGAAGAAAATGCTCGAATAGTTTTATTATGTATTTACTATTGTTACATCTCTTCTCGGAGCTGCTTCACTGTCTTGGGCTTCCGACCACATCTAGAGTGCGAGCATAGCCAGAGCAGCAGCACCAAGCATTGGAGCAGCAGTCATCATTGCGGCACCATTACCAGAGCTGGTGGTCGAAGATTCGGTAACCTGCGCACCACCGGCGCCGCTGGAGCTGCTCTCCGATCCCATACTTGTTGTCTCCGTATCATCAGCGGCCATCGAAGTCTCTTCAGCGGACGACGACATCACAACAGTTGTTCCCATCGACTCCGAATCCACTGCACCACCAGACTCTTGCGCTGCAAGCGAGCTCACGATCGACGTGTAGCCTGCCATAGTGAAGGGAATAGTGGTTGATCCGATCGCACAGCCGTATATGCCACCTGGGGTGAAGTCCGCGATAGACTGGCCGGGGCAGCAGTAGGTGTTCGGATCGCCGCCGTTGCCTGTGTTGGCGCTCCAGCCGTCAGGACAAGTGACGGCAGTGCTCTGAATCATCTGTCAGAGGCTGTGAAGCAAGACGGAGAAGTTTCAGCGTACTGGGTCGTAGACGAAATCGTTGTCGTCTTGTGGTAGAGCTACAGCGAGAGCTGAGAGGCTCAAGACGATGGTGGCTCGAAGAGACATGGTTGGAGGGTTTGTTGCTTGCTTGGTCGATTAATCGGTGGTAGAGCTTGAAGATGGTAGCGTTGTTCTTGCTGGTGACTTGGTAGAATCGTAAGTAGTTGTAAGGCCGAGTTGGAAGAACACTAACATTCTACCTGCCATTATATATCCCATCCGATCAGGTCGAAGCTCGCCTCCTCGTTCCTGGCTCTGATTGTGGCTTTTGCGCCTCCAACATCAATACCAACGGAGCTAGTCGCGATCAACATGCGTTGGCATCCAGAAATACACACCTCGGCTCGGAACTGCCCAATCCAGTATACCGCTCCTTGAGCCATAACATGCGATCAGAGGTAAGTAAGACCCAAACAGGTTAGAGAAGTTTGAGTTGATCAACAGAAGTCCAAACTTTCCTCGTAAGGCCTCCCACGAGGCGCAGAGTCTTGGCATTTAGGCTTTCCATCACTGGTGCAGACAATACTGTGGCGAAGTAAATGGCTGATTGACATCAGTCAGTGATAAGGCAAATCGTTCCTGGTGCGTATGGAGCCCTAGTCTTGTGCAGTTCCTTCCGTCGTCGCTAGTTTATGCTTCTGCCGCTCAGGCCTCCAAGAAGATATGCTTGACTGTGCGAGTCTTGAGCACCGCCCGTTGCTTCTGGCCACGGCTGCTTCTATCCCAATCGCGTCAGCAAGAAGCACAAATGCACTCGTACCTTAGACAGCTCGCTGCTGCGTTGATTGCGCCTCTTCACTAGACTTAGTAGCAGAGACTCCATGGGGTCTTCCAATCATTAGCCACATCTCAGACAACTCGTTACAGCTTCTCTCTGGCGGTGTCCGAGATTGTGAGGCATGAAGCTCTTTACTCCTTGAGGAAGCCGTGCTTTCCGGTCACTGAATTGGAGTCCATGCGTGATGCGAGGCCAATTACCCTGTATTTGAGTCATGTCCATCATGACTCATGAGTCTAGGCCCTTACCATCGTTTCCATCGTAACCTGCAAAGTCCGCCTGCCCCAACATCGCCTTGAGCCACACTAGACCATCCCATCTACTATTCAAGTCGTCTTTGCCTCTCAAAGATCTTCTCCAAAATCTTCATCCATCTCCTCGGCCGATCTCCCAACTCTCTTCCCGGACTCTTGAAGACTTTCCCCATCACCTCTCTCACCTTTCCTCTCAAGATCTTCAACACGATCAACGTCCGCCAATCCTTCACCTTGAACCGTAGCCGGTTTCCATCGACAATGATGACACCTGCGAAAATTTCGAATCTCGCATCTCCGGCCATTAAGACAAGAGGAATCTCTGCTGCAGGGGTCGTTTCTTGCGCGTTTGTGAAGCGCGAAGACGATTGCATGATACTGTAGAAGGACAAATAGGTGATCTGAGGAGGCAATGAGCTCTTGTTGACAGATGTGGGATGCAGACCAAGGGATTGGTTGTTCGCGATGTTGCGCCAGCCCTTTCCATCTTGCTTGATGATCTTGGGATAGAAACTCCAAGCCACAACAGAGGATACCATGGTATCGTTGTCATCCGAGCGAGTGTACTGTGTAGGGAGCGATATGAAGTTGCGTTTCCGGCTATGGTAGCGCAAGCGAGCAAGGGCCTGTTTGTCTTCAGGTGCAAGGTGGACGACGCCCGAGTCGACCAGGGAGCTCAGAAGTTGAGCTTTGAGATCTTCGATATTCCCCAGGTTCTGTGGGCTCAGAAAGTTCTTGTTGCAGAACTGGTATTCAGGCATTCCAGCTGTGGTACATACCTTACGCCAGGTACAGTAGGCGTTGTAGACTGTGAGAAGATCCGAGTCGCCTCGTTTGAAGCCGAGGCGGACGGTATCAGCTTGTCGTTTGGCATGCATTGGCGACAAGAAAGGCGATTTCGAGGACAATGTGGCAGCTGCTGTCAAAGCAAAATCAAGACATCCGAATGTGCTGCCGAGCAAAATCAGCTTGCCAAGTTGTGCATCCAGAGGGAGTTTAGCAAGCTGAGTGCCTAGAGATGTAAGTTCCTCATTCACAGTCAATGCACCGACCTCGATGAGCGCATCGATGGCTCGCCGGACGTTTTTGCCTGCAGGTGGATCAAGTGCTTGCGCAAGTGCTTCTTCCACTCTGCCCAGCTTGCAGATTTTGACGCGCATTACCAGATCCTGAAGCGATAGACGCAACATCTCCGGAGTTTGCTGCTCAACCATCATCTTTTCGAATCGATGCTTAGTGAAAAGATGGAAGCAAAGACCTTCTTGCACTCGTCCAGCACGACCACGGCGTTGCTTTGCATTGGCTCTTGCGATGAAGCTCTGTATGAGACGTGACATTTGTCGGCGCTCATCGAAACGCATCTCTTTGTGTTTGCCAGTATCGATCACGCACGTCACATCGGGGATCGTGATACCGGTCTCTGCAATGTTGGTTGCGAGAACAATCTTACGTACACCCTCTGGCGGTACCTCGAACGCAGCCTGCTGGTCTTCGCTGGAGAAAGTCGAATGGAGGGGGAAGATTTGCCAGTCCTTCATGAATTTCGGATGTCCCCCAAGCATGTCGTTGAGCTGGCGAATTTCGGCAATACCAGGTAAAAATATCAGGATAGCTTTGCTGAACCTCCTGTACTGTTCCAGATGCGCAATCCTGTCGACCAGCTTGACAACTAGACTGTAATCTATGCGATACTCGTCGTAGGAAGCGAGTGTCTGCCGCGTCTTCTTGCTGTAGCCTTCCAACTGCTGTGGATCGTCACTTCTGTCCTCGTCGGTTTTGTCGGCCGTTTCTTCATCCACCGCGTTCTCTGTCGCATCTTCGTTCGTATGTCCTGTGAGCTCAATGGCATCCTCAAGGAACTGTGCCTCCACTGGGAATGTCCTCCCGGGCACTTGTATGATGGGTGCTCCGCTCAAGTATGATGAGAACTTCTGAGCATCAACAGTGGCACTCATGAGCACCACTTTCAGATCTGGTCGCTGCTTCATAAGTTGCTTGAGCACAATGAGCAAGAAATCAGTATCGATGCTGCGTTCATGAACTTCGTCGACAACCAAATGGGTGACATCATTGATGCCGTCCGCATTCTCGAGCATGCGAAGTACTATGCCAACAGTCGCATAGACGAGTCTAGTCTGGGCGTTTGTTTGTGATTCCAATCGGATAGCATAGCCGACTAATGATCGAGGCGTCCCGACGTCGCCTTTCTTGTCGCCCATTTCCTCAGAGACACGTTGCGCCAACGAGATGGCTGATATTCGGCGTGGCTCAGTACAATAAATCTTGCACGGCCTCCCGTGCGACAACTCATCCTCAAGGATGAAAGCGGGTAACTGAGTTGACTTTCCACAACCAGTCTCACCACATAAAATGGTGACTTGGTGTTTGTTGATGGTGTCTAGGGCTGCTTGCCGATAATGGAACATGGGCAAGTTCATGCGAAAGACCAGCATCTGCTGATATTTCGCCGTTCCTGTCCTCTGCAGCCACATATTCTGCAGTTCCTCAGAGTACTCGGGTGTCGCGAATTGACGTCCATCATTGCGTGAGAGTGGGGTATTGGCGCCGCTGGTTCCGTCCAGTCGTCGTCGGCTGCTGGCATTGAACACGACTTCATCGTCGCTGTCTTCGTCCGTGTTGCGGTGTTGTTCAATCAGTTGTCGAACCTCTCGAACTACCGAGCCATCTTCAGCGAGAATGTGCTCCTGTTTAGCTTTCGAAAATTCGTCCCACAGATTGCGGTAAGCTGGCGGAAGCCGAAGATGCGCCTTCTCTTCCTTTGGCGAGCCTGAAAATATGACGAACAGGGCTGCAGTCGCAACATATGCTTCGCTCTGACCAAAGTCAGGCGTGGCTACGGCGGTCATGGTGAAGACTGTACTTCCTGCTTTCGTGCTTGCCGAGATAGACGTTAAGTATTTCGGATCCACGTCCTCTGCGTCTTGCTGCTTCGACCATTGTATCGTGACCGCATGTCGGCTCATGTACGTCGTAGGTGAGACCAGTTTGTAGCTGAGTTTGCATCGGCCGTCTCGTGCTTTGCAGGCCTCTTCCAGCACTCGCTTCGGATTTATCCCGGTGATTTTCCCAAAGTCCCGTAGAGTGACGTTGACAGCTGGATCGCCAGATGGGGATGTGCCATTGGTCTCACTGACTCCAGGCAAAGCATCGAACATGCCACTGAGAATGTCTCCGTCTTCAGCTTCGGTCTCACGCAGAAGCTCTTGTCCAAGCCTCTCAGCATCATCGTTGACGCGCCCCGTCTCGGACACCGGTGTCGCGGACCTTTGCGATGTCGCTGTCTCGTCATCTCGCAACTGAAGTCTCTTGCGTTCAGCTGTCTCACGAGCAAGCTCGATCTTTTGTCCAGCCCAATGAGCGTCTGCTTCTCGCTTGTCGAAAAGGACGTCTGCCTCAATTCGCTGCAGTTTCTCCTCCAGTTTGCGCTCGGATGCACCTTTTCTACGCTGGACGGAAGTGGCCGAAGGCTTGCCCTTGCGACCTTTCGGATTGTCGGACTGAGGGTTGAGAGTGTACAGTTTTGCTTTCGTTCTGAGGTAGACTGACAACAGTTCATCCGGTTCAAGATCGCTATCCATATCGCTGACTTCGACCTCGGGAACATCCGGATCGACTTCTTTCGATACATCGTTTGCAGGCATCGATTGCTCCTTGTTAGTGGTAGATTTGCCGTTGGTCTCAGTCTGGTCAGGCTCATTCTCAGCTTCTTCCGCGGTCAGAGTGCTCAGTCTTGGCTTCTGGTATGTATAGTCGTAGTCTGGAAGTTCTCCTGGGAGGCAGTGAAGTGCAAGCCATTCTAGGCATTCTTCGAGACCCCACAACGTACCTGATGAGGGTTCTGCAGGTGGATTTGCTACGATCCACTGGAGAACCTCGTCGACTCGAGCAGGAGGAAGATCGAGATCAAATAGAGACTGACGCAAGGACCATACCTTGGCTACCAAATCGTCATCTGGCGGTAGACTCGACCGCTTTTGCGACGTTGTGTCATGCTTCATGTCAGACACCATGAGGTCCAGGATCTGTTGCATGACTTCCTCGGGCAACCATGCCTTGGCTCCCAAGTAGTCTGATTGACCCCGCAGTACACGTTTGTCGGTCTGTAGACGTGCCACCTGCCGGGCAGTCTCCTTCTTGACCTTTGAAGCATGCTTTTCCACGAATTGTTGCAATTCTGATGCTTCGAGCTGTGCCTCGAGTTCTTCGGGACTCAGCTCGTGCAGCTCTCGCGTAGCATCCGGCAGAGGTGCTGGATCTGCGTGCTCTACCGTTGCTCCTGCAGCGAGTTTCTGTGCAGAAGGAGTGGCAACTCCAGACGGGACCGCGCTGCTCGCTTCAGATGCCTCATCAGATTTTGGCTTGGAGGCGACAGAGGTTGTGGCAAAGCCTCTCGCAGGGTTTGCTGCGGGCTTCTTTTTCTTCTTGTTCCCCGCCGCCATCGTGTCATCGGATGTCGAAAGAGTTCAGAAGATGGAAGACAATGCCAGCAAGGAGAAATTCATGGACTTGATGTCCCGCCGCCGTGAATGACTTCAGAGTTCGGCGTCGTAGTTTTTCCGATGCCAAGGCCCGCATCAAGACACCGCAAACACATCGGCGCAGCTCTGGTGAAACCGACATCCAGCGCAGGTTCGCATGTGGGCGGAGTTGTGCGTATACGAGCACTGTTTATGACAGCCGGACACGGATTCCTTCACGGCGACACATCTTCCACGCCCGCGATCGATCGACACGCAGCTGCCGCAATCACTTTTCACGAATCCACATGTCACACGATTAAAGAGTAGAGAGCGAAGATGGCGGACGAGGTTGCAACGCCGACGGCGAACGGGGATCACGGCACTGCTTTGGACATGTGGGAAGTTAGGCAGGTGTTGCTGTCGAGTTCTACAAAGAGACGAAGCACCGAGCTTCACAACATTCACGAGAAGCTCGAGAGTGGAGGTAGGCCTATCCACAGAATGCTGTGAAGAGAACAAACTGTAAGGACATTTTCTGACTTTTGGTGCAGACTTTCCTGCATCACAAGTTCCCGCACTTCTGCATACTCTCCTCGATACCTACCCTCTATACATCGATGGTCGATCACGACAGGCCGTCGAGAGCTGTCTTTCTGCCATTGCTGCCCTTTCTGAAACCGCGAACGTCTTTGCTGGATTCGTGAAAGCCATTGAGGGAGAATCGGCCAAAGCTGGCAACGCGCCGGGCAATGCCTTCGTGCTCGTGAGATGGGCGTCGCTGTTCATTCAGCACGCAGCAAAAGAGAAAACAGTATGGGACTCGTGGGGGTTGAAAGCTGTGACAGCGTTGACCAATGCGCTGAACACGCTCTTCGCGTCGACGCCCAAGGAGAGCACGAGCGATACTGCACTGAGGGTGAGTCGACGTGCTTTCAGGACCGTGGCTCGTGCCGACTTTGGGAAAGATGCTCTGTCCAATTGCATAACTACACTTTCCGCCAAGGCCAGTGCCCCGGTTCCCAAAAACGCGCTGCCATTGGGAATCATCGCCGGTGTTTGCAGCAGATTACCGGATCATAAATCGGTGGTTGAGGCAAAGAAAGCAGATTATTTTGCATTCTACTTGCGTGAACATCTGGGATCGAAGGCCTTACTCCCGGCCTACATTTCAAACGCCCTCCACGATTTCTTCGATTCTTATGTCACGTTGGAGGATCTAAAGAAGGAGTTGGTCCCGGCGGTTGAGAAGTCGCTCTTGCGAGCTCCTGAAATTGTTCTCAATGACCTCGTAGCGCCAGTCGTACTGGCATTACCGACCGACCTGGATCTTTCGGATGTTCTTGCCGGCAACCTGACAAAGCCACTTCTGGCGAACGTGAAATCCACGAAACCGGAAATCCGTGAAGGGGCCTTGCGCACCTTCAAGGCAGTTGCATCACGTTCACAGCAAGCTTCTCTGGTGGAGAAGGCTGCCGATGAAATCTTGACGCCGCTGAAGACTGGCAAGGTCACTGCGGCAGAACAGCGTGTAATACATGCAGAGATGCTTTCGGCGCTGCAGCCGAATGTTGCACTGGCGACGAAGATACCTGCCGGTCTGGTTGCCTTAGCCAGCAAAGAGGCAAACGAAGCTGCTGCGCAAGCCGAGGTTGGCTGTATCGCCAAATATGCTCGCTTTGCACTGGAAAGCGAGGCAAAACTTGAAAATGCCACGATTGACGCCTTCGCCAAAGGCGTCGCCGAGAAGCGACTGCCTATGCGGCGGGTGTGGGCTTTGCAGCTAGGAGACCTCATCTGGTCAACTTCACCAGAAGCATCGGGCAATTACAGCACACAGGCTTTGCTCGACGCCTGCATCGGCAAGTTGATTGACAGTTTTGTCGAAGTCCAGGCGAACCCACTGCCTGCTTTGCAAAACGGTCAGGTATCTGTTGCAGCTGTAGCTGCTGCACTTACACTAGCGCGTGCATCTGCTTTGTCCTCTCTCAAGAATGCGGCTGTCATCAAGAAGGCCGCGATCGGTGACAAAGTTCTGGCACTCGAGCCGAAGCCTTCATTTCTACTAAGTCCGCGTGTGTACACGAAGCTGACAGCTGAGGAGGACCTACGCTGGTTCCTTCATGCCATTGTTGCGGCCTTTCCCAGCTTGACATCCAAGAGCCAGAACCGGTCCGTCTCTACTGCATGGGCTCACGCTCTGATTTACCTGATCACCTCGTCAACAGTGCCCGCCAGAGTCAGAGCCGAGGCAAGCAAGTCGCTACAGGGACTCTACGTTGCGAATGCCGAATCCACTGCAGACATCGTAATAGAGGCGCTCTGGCAGTGGTGCGAAGATCTCGAAGCCGACGCAAAAGACAGTGCTGCCGTTTCGACCAAGACTGGTCGAGAGGAGCTGCAAAAAGTGGTCAAGGCAATATGTCTTGATTCTGATACTGCTGCAAAGCTTGGTACCCCAGCTCTGGCTGATATCGTTAGCGACCAGTTGAGGAGACTGCTTGTGCTTTGCCGCCCGCAACTTATTCCCAAGACTTCATGGATCCAGACCTGTCTAAGAACAGGCACAGACCCAGGCAAACTCGTGGAAGAGTCAAGCACGAGCTTCCTTGAGCAAATCTTGAAGGTCACAGAGCATCCTGTTCGCAAGGTCCTGCCAGCTTTCCAATTGGCTGCGTATCATGCTGCTGCTGATCTGGCCTTCGTCGCACCAAACGTCTTCACGCCACTAATCGTTCAACAAATCAGTGCTGATTTGGACCCTGTGCAACTTAATGACATTGGCCCAACAGAGGCGGCGATTTACCGCACCCCTGAAGGCACAGCGTTCATTGATGTCCTGTCTAAACAGTCACAGGCACCACAAATAAGCAAGAACCAAAAGGACTACGACACTTTGAAGTGGGAGGAAGAACTCCGAGCACAGCTAGCTGCCAAGAAAGGTCAGACCAAGAAGCTCACGGCTGACGAGCAAGCCAAAGTCAAGGCACAGCTCCAAAAGGAGTCTGAGATACGGCAAAAGGTGGCGACAGTTGATGCAAAGCTTCGCCGTGGCATTGGATTCATCGACGCACTCGCAACCGGACCACCTACTGAGGCCGAAGAATGGTTTGGACCTTCCGTAAAACTGCTTTTCGATGTGATCCGAGCCGGTGCTGGTCTGATCCTGGGCGATGCCGCATCGTTAGGATACTTACGTTGCTCCGACAAGATCTCAACACGTCTCGGTCCTGTCCGGCCGTTCGTTGGTGTTGCGACTCTTCGGTCAGCCGGCATCACCATGTTACCAGAGAATCTTCTTGCGGAACCTTTGGGCGACCTCGTCACTCGCGTGCTATACCGCCTGAGATCTCTCGGAGAACAGCGCCCGTTCGACACTGTCTCTCTCAGCTACATTCTTGCACTCGTGTTCCTGGTACTTGAGAGTGGTGGTATTGATCGCAGTGCGCCTGAGGACGCGGCTGAGCAGATCATGCTCGCAATAGAAGTCATCTCATTCCACACCGAGACTTGCGCCGACCCCAGACTACCTCGTGAAGGACTTCTTGCCACTCTCATTGGCTCGTTGCAAGCCTATCCTCAGCACTTCAAGGAGATCAAGGATTGTTTTGCAGATCTTTCACGCCATCTTGCCGCCAACATGAGCGAGAAAGAAACGGATACCGTCGTAAGAGGCACGATCGTGCCAGAGACCTCAGTACGCAACGCTGTATTGCAGGCGATCAGTGCTGAACTCGACTTGACCTACCGCGAGTTTTATGAAGAGATATGGCTCGCATGTCATGATGATGATCAAGAGAATTTGACTGTCGCCAGCGAGATTTGGGAAGAGAACGAATTGAAGCTCGTTGAGGATGCCGCAGTCAAATGTCTACCTTATCTTGAGTCCAAGGATTCGCAACTGAGACGCGCAGCAGCACGTGCTGTTGCAACGGCCACAAAGGAGCATCCGGATACATTTGGCGACATTCTGGATCGGCTGCAGTCCTCCTACGTGGAAGCCGCCAAACCAAAGAAGCCAGAGCTGGACCGCTACGGTATGCCACTGAAGAAGGACATGAGTGATCCCTGGGAAACTCGACATGGCATAGCACTGGCTTTCCGCGAGCTCGCTACAATCTTCCCCGAGGACCAAATCACTCCGTTCCTAGCGTTCCTGATTGAGAGTGGTCCGCTAAGCGACAAGAGCAATGCAGTGCGAGACAGTATGGTCGAAGCTGCTACATCCGTGGTGGCCGCTCGCGGCAAAGGCCTCGTTGAACCTCTAATGAAGCTCTGCGAGGATACTTTGGGCGTCACGAGCACGACAACGGAGCAGGATCTGGTGAATGAAGCAGTTGTCATCTTGTACGGAGCCTTGGCTCGCCACTTGCCAAAGGGTGACGACCGGTTACCGAAGGTCGTCAACAAACTGCTTTCAACACTAAGCACGCCGTCCGAGTCTGTGCAATATGCTGTTGCGCAGTGTCTGCCGCCACTTGTTCGAGCATCTGCTGATCAAGCTGCAACCTATCTTCAGCAACTTGTCGACGAAACCCTGCATGCCAAGAAGTATGCAGCGCGACGTGGTGCTGCGTATGGTCTGGCTGGTGTGGTTAAGGGCCGAGGTATTGCATTGATGAAGGAGACTCGATTGCTCTCTACGCTGCGCAGCGCGACTGAGAACAAGAAGGATACAAGTGAGCGCCAAGGAGCCTTCCTGGCCTACGAGTTGCTCTCCCTCCTCTTGGGACGAGTCTTCGAACCGTATGTCATTCAAGTTGTGCCACAGCTACTTGCTGGGTTCGGCGACGCCAGCGCAGATGTGAGAGACGCTTGTCTTGATGCAGCAAAGACCTGCTTTGCGAGCTTAAGTTCCTATGGAGTCAAGCTCGTCCTGCCACAACTGCTCGAGGGTCTGGATGAGCAAGCATGGCGAAGCAAAAAGGGTGCTTGTGACTCGCTTGGAGCCATGGCGTATTTGGACGCCAACCAGCTGGCGGTTAGCTTGCCCGAGATCATTCCGCCCCTTACCGAAGTCCTCAATGACAGTCACAAGGAGGTGCGACTTGCTGCCAATCGAAGCTTGCAACGCTTCGGTGAGGTGATTGAAAACCCGGAGATCAAGAGCCAGGTCAGCATTCTGCTCAAGGCACTCAGTGACCCGACGAAATACACCGACGATGCACTAGATGCACTGATCAAGATCAACTTTTTGCATTTCATCGATGCGCCCTCGCTTGCCCTGGTGGTGCGCATCTTGGAGCGTGGACTTGGCGACAGATCTGGCACGAAACGCAAAGCTGCTCAGATTATCGGCAGTCTGGCGCATCTCACGGAACGCAAAGATCTCATTTCTCATCTGCCTATTTTGGTCGCCGGGCTGCGCGAAGCTGTTGTTGATCCCGTGCCTACAACGCGTGCCACAGCGTCGAAGGCTCTTGGATCTACTATCGAGAAGCTTGGAGAAGATGCACTGCCTGACCTGATCCCAAGTTTGATGACTACTCTCAAGTCCGATACCGGCGCAGGCGATCGTCTCGGCTCTGCACAAGCTCTCAGTGAAGTCCTTGCTGGTCTTGGTACAGGTCGTCTCGAGGAGACTCTGCCCACCATTCTCCAGAACGTCGCGAGCAACAAGGCTTCCGTCCGTGAGGGCTTTATGTCGCTCTTTATCTTCTTGCCTGCATGTTTCGGTCAAAGTTTTGCGAACTACCTTGCTCGCATCATTCCCTCGATTCTTGCTGGACTTGCCGATGATGTCGAGTCGATCAGAGAGACCGCCCTGCGCGCCGGACGCTTGTTGGTCAAGAACTTTGCCAGCAAGTCTGTTGATCTACTGCTGCCTGAGCTCGAGCGTGGACTGGGCGATGACAGCTACCGCATTCGTCTCAGTTCCGTCGAGCTCATTGGTGACTTGCTTTTCAATCTCACTGGAGTCACTGCCACGACAGAGGCCGAAGATCTGGACGAGGGTGCCAACCAGGCAGGTGCCAACCTCTTGGAGATTCTTGGTGAAGAGAAGCGTAACAGAGTTCTTGCAGCTCTGTACATCTGTCGCATGGATACCTCAGGATTGGTCCGATCATCCGCTATGAACGTTTGGAAGGCACTGGTCTCATCGCCACGTATTCTCAAGGATCTTATTCCTATACTCACACAACTGCTTGTCAAGAGGTTGGCCAGCTCGAATCCAGAGCAAAAGGTCATCGCTGGCAATGCTCTTGGTGAGCTTATCAGAAAAGCTGGAGATGGTGTCTTGTCGACCCTCCTGCCCACCCTTGAGGAGCATCTGCAATCCTCCTCCAGCACGGATTCTCGTACAGGTATTTGTATCGCTTTGCGCGAGCTCATTGCCGCATCGACCCACGACTCTCTGGAAGACCACCAACAGAGACTGGTCTCCGTACTCCGGACCGCACTCGTGGACACGGACGAGGATGTCCGAGATGCCGCTGCAGAAGCGTTCGACTCTCTGCAGAGACTCATGGGCAAGCGTGCTATCGATCAAGTGCTGCCATACCTCTTGCAGTTGCTGCGTGACGAGTCAGAAGCCGCCAACGCTCTGCAAGGTCTTTTGACACTGCTCACTGACCTCACAAGATCAAACATCATCCTGCCAAACCTCTTGCCAACTTTGATCGCATCGCCTATTTCAGCTTTCAATGCACGTGCACTGGCGTCGCTGGCCGAAGTTGCCAGTTCTGCTATGACAAGGAAGTTGCCCAACATTCTCAATGCACTCATGGACAACATCATCACCTGTAAGGATGAGGCGCTGAAGGCTGAGCTGGACACCTCGTTCAACACCATCATCTTATCTGTGGACGAGTACGATGGTCTGAATACCATGATGAGTGTCATGCTTGGAATGGCAAAGCACGACGACCATCGTAGACGCGCCTCAGCAGACTTGCACTTTGCTGCATTCTTCGAGAAGGCAGACATCGACTTTTCGCGCTACTATCCTGACGTGATTCGTGCCATGTTGATCTCGTTCAACGATAGTGACAGCGATGTTGTCAAGGCCGCTTGGACTGCACTGTCACAGCTGATGCAACGACTGAGGAAGGAAGAGATGGAATCACTCGTCAGCTCCACGCGACAAACGCTCAACCACGTCGGTGTTGCTGGGCACGCGCTACCTGGATTCTCTCTGCCAAAGGGTATCAACGCCATCTTGCCAATTTTCCTGCAAGGTTTGATGAATGGTTCTGCCGAGCAGCGCATACAAGCTGCCCTTGGTCTGTCGGACCTCATCGATCGCACCAGTCCAGATGGCCTCAAGCCCTTCGTCACGCAGATTACAGGTCCATTGATCCGTGTTGTATCTGAGCGTTCAGTCGAACTCAAGGCCGCTATCTTGCTCACGCTCAACAACCTCCTCGAGAAGATCCCGCTCTTCCTCAAGCCCTTCTTGCCGCAGCTGCAGCGCACTTTCGCCAAGTCGCTCGCCGATCCTGGAAGCGAGGTTCTGCGATCGCGAGCAGCCAAGGCATTGGGCACCTTGATCACCATGACTCCGCGAATCGATCCTCTCATCGCAGAGCTGGTGACAGGCTCCAAGACCACCGACAGCGGCGTCAAGAACGCCATGCTCAAAGCCCTCTACGAAGTCGTCAGCAAAGCCGGCTCAAAAATGAGCGAAGTCTCCCAAAACGCAATCCTCGGCCTCATCGACTCCGACTCCGGCGACGCAGACGACGCAATGAACATAACCTACGCCAAACTCCTCGGAGCCCTCATCGCCGTCATCCCCCCCGAAAACACAATCACACTCCTCAAAGCCCGCGTCCTCAACTACAATTTCACCCACTCCACCATCCTCGCCCTCAACGCAGTCCTCGTCGAAGCCCCCGACCGCCTCACCTCCACCTCCAACCTCGACGAAATCACCCGCGAAGTCCTAGTCCGAGGCATCAACCACCCGCAACCTTTCATCTCCGACAACGCAATCCTCGCCGCAGGAAAATACCTCTTAACCTCAACCAGCAATAAATCCTTCGAAGCCACAAAACCCCTCATCCAAGCCCTCGCCGACGCTCTTCCCTTAGGAAAACCAGTCGACACCCGTCGACTAACCCTCGTCGTAATCCGCACAATCGCTCGCCAGAACTCAGATCTCATTCGTCCACATCTAAACCTCCTCGTCCTACCAATCTTCCGCAGCGTCAGGGATCCTGTAATCCCAGTCAAACTCTCCGCCGAAGCAGCTTTCTTGCAAATCTTCGATGTGGTGGAAGAGGAGAGTGCTGTGTTTGATAAATTTTTGGTTTCGGCGGCTGGTCAGGCTTTGAGTGCAGCAGATAAGAGGAGTATGCAAGAGTATTTTAAGAGAATTGCTTTGAGGTTGAGTTCTCAGGCAAAAGAGAGGAAAGAAGCTGAAGGTGGTGCGGGAGGTTTAGGGTTGACGAGTGATGAGAAGGATGATGAGAGGGAGGTTTGGAGTGTTGGGAAGGTGGATTTGGGGGAGGGGTTTAGTGATGATTGATTTGAACAAGAGAGATGAGATGATGGGATGAGTTGAAGGGAAAAGTGTATAGATGTATGCATGATGAACAAAAAAGCGTGTGAGCATTTTCAATCTACATCGTGGAGGAGTGCGAGTACGGTTGCTGTTCGCGTTGACATAGCACCCGAAAAGAACTCCTCAGGTTTCGACGACTATCTCTACTACTCCTGAATACACTCCTTTCACGAATCCTCACAAGCACTCTCCTCCTTCCCATTCACATTCCCACCAACATCCTGCTTCTGCACCTCCAAAATCGTAGGTCTCGGCTTCCTCGTCCTCCCATACCTCCCCTGCGTCACACCCTCAATATAAATCGGCTTAGGTCTCCGATAAGTATACCCAAAGAACGCCCTCTTCTTCCTCACCTCCAACACCGTCTTCTTCAGCTTCGGATCTCTCAACACCTTATCCCTCGGTCGCTTCTTCTCTTTTCTCTGGTGCGGCAACAACAAGTTCTTCGTCGTGGGTGAAAGCTGTTCGAAATCGATCCCCATTTCTGCACGATGCTCTGCGATTTCGACCAGTCTTTGTGCTTTCCAGCGTTCGTACTCAATACCGAAATGCTCTTTGATGCGATGGAACTCGGAATCAGAGCAGTGTTCGATCCCGAGTTCGATCTTCTCGCGTTGAGTCTTCTCAGCTTTCCAGCGTGCGAAGTGAGGGCCTAGGACAGCTGCTGCTGATTCTTCGTCGGCGTCGTCGGGAATGTGCTCTCTGAGGCTAGCGTAGCTGGAAGTCTCTTCGGATATAATGTCTTTCTCGTCTTCGAAGTATTTCGTGATCGACTGGTTCTCTCGCACTCTGGGCACAAATGGTGGAGGATAGAGGTGCAACTGGGTCCACGGGATGTTGTGGAAGAAAGGATGATGCTTGATTTCCTCGGCATCATTCGCGACGACGTGGCGAGCCAGTGGGTTGAGATTCGAGGCAGATGATGGTCTTCGGGTTGGCAGCCGAGGGTCAGAATGGCGATACTGTCTGGAGCTTAGCCGTCTTTCCTTCTCGCAAAGCATTCCCGATAGCAAATCTATTGCAGCTGCACTAGGAGTAGGGAGCTTTTGCATGTGTTCCGCGTTTGGCCTTGCGTATCGCTCATGCACCGGAAATTGTAAGGTGTGTCGGTGATTGAGAATGCACTCCTTTGTCTTCTGCCGGCTTTCGCGGTAGAAAGGAGTCCGACCGTACAGACACTCATACAGGATGATGCCTATGCTCCACCAGTCGCAGCGGCCGTCATAGTGAGCACCTTGAATCACTTCAGGAGCCATGTACTGACTCGTGCCGACAATGCTGCGTGCCAGCTTACGCCTGTCGTTGCGATTGCGCCAATTGAGCAGTCCCTCAGGGTGTGCATAATTCTCGGCATCAGATCGCATGCGGAGGAAACTTCGTCAAAGTCAGCAATCGGATATTCTTTATTCGCTCAGAATTTGTTGCGTACCGTTTGGGAGGCGAAGGAGGTTTCCAATTTCGCTCTGGCCTAGCAAGTTCCATGTCCTCGGCGACATCGAGTTCATCGCCCTGGACCTTGATTCCAATCTTTTCTAGCAAGGTTTCACGCTGGTTGGCATAGTACATCTGGCTATGCGACCAGTGACCATCAAAGGCAAGACCAAAGTCGGAGATCTTGAGATGTCCGGAGGCATCGATGAGGAAGTTGTCAGGCTTCACGTCCCGATGTATCCACTTCATCTTGTGTGCTTCTTCGATACATTGAATCATTTCTGCAATGTACCACTTGGCGATCGATTCGTCCAGAACATCTTCACGTAGCAGCAGACCCAAGAAATCGCCACCAATCATGTACTCCATCACGAGGTAGAGATTGGTGTTGTCCTGAAAGCTTGCGATGAGAGGCACAACCCAGCGGGAGCCTTCAGCAGCGACAAGAAAGTCCCGCTCGGCGCGCAAGTGGCCTTCCTGAGCAGCGCGAAGCATGTCTGACTTGCGGATCACCTTCATCGCAAACACATCTGACAGCGGTTGCCCAGAAGGCAAGTTTCGTCTTGCAGTGCCATTAGTAGGCGAGAAGTTCTAGACAAAAGTTAGCAAAGTACGAAGTCCGCATCATTGTTTGAGCTGCTCCCACTCTCGTCAGAGCCCTGGAGGTTTCGGTGCTTGCAGGACGCTCAGTCACCAGGCGCACAACCCCAAAGCTGCCCTTGCCCAGTATTCGAATCACATCAAATCCCGCTATGCTGACACCTTTGATATTGTGCCGCTGAATGGCACTGGCCTTTAGACATCGCATCTGGCGCAAATGATCGCTCTCCGTCTTCTGCCACTGCTGCTATGCGATGGCTCGTTGATCATGCGGCATGCCGAGTTCGTTCATGTATCTCTCGAACTTCTTCTTGCGAATGGACCTTGGCGAATGCGACTTGGTGAAGATAGGATCGTACATGGTCTCCAAGGCACATTTAGCTGCTACAGCATTCTCGACGGTCGCGACAGATGGCTGCACGTCGACAGAAGCTTCTTGCGTCGGAATCAGGATGGAACGGCCTGTATCTTCCTGGATAGGTGGCAGCACAAGGTTCTCGCCTTTATCGCCCCCTTTGCTCAGTATCTGACACTCCTCCGGCGAGTGCCGCTTGCGAGAGCCAGACGAACCGGGCGACGTGAGGGACGTGATCGAAGTTGCTCCAGTGGAGGCTGTGCTGGTGGGAGACCATGCACCTTTCGATCCACGACTGAAAAGCGTTGCGGACGAGTTAGTGCTCGGAGATGAATGGCGTTGTTCTATGGCATGCCCATTGCTGGTCGTGTCATCGAAAGCTGTAACAATATGTGGAACTTGTGGCTTGTCCGGTCTTGCCCGCTTGATCACAGTCCTGCCATGCTTCAGCAAAATCCACAACGTTTGAGGGAGAATCGACCGCGTTGATCATTTACCTGCTGCCAGTGTCCAAGTTCAAGTTCGCGCTCAGTGCTCCCAGTCTATCGGCCGTGCCCTGCGAGAGCCCACTTGTCTCAGAGTTTCCCGAGTCCTCCCACATGGTGAACTTTTCGCCAGATTGGCCGTCAAGCTGGTCGATGACACTGGAAGTGTTGGGGTACTGCTCAAATCGGACAGATCGTTTGCGCTTGGGAATAGCTTGGTCGTGGCCGGAAGATCCGAGACCGCTGCGAATACGACCGGTGCGTTCAGTATCTCGTGCTACGAGCACCGAGTGCGGGCGAGGAGCAGAGCGATGGTGCGGCTCCAAAGATCCGTCCACCATCGGCGTTCCAGCTGTGGTGCACGATCAGCGACCTCCTTAGTTTAGCGATTCGCACTGCCTTCTCACTTCCGTGATGCGGTTTCCATCTGACCAGGATTCTTGAAATTGTTTGCCGTAGCTTGGCTACGCGGGCGGTGCTTGGAATGGGAGGCTCCGGAGGCGGTGGACTGTTCGCGGTAGCGCGCAAGGCTCCAGCAGCTTGCTGGTCGCGGCGGAAGACGCGAGAGATCTTGCGACCAAGTTGGCCGGCAGGACGACGGTCCCGTGCTCTGACGAATGGCATGTCTCGTAGCATTGAGTAAGAATGCCAAAGTATCGACAGCCAGTCCAAGCCATGTCAGATGGGTTCGGATTTCTTGCTCACGACGGCATGCCGCCTGTTGGGTGCTGAACTCAGCAGTCGCTGCCGCGTGCTGGCTGAGTTTTACGGAAACCATGCCTGGCGCTGTGTCGATACTGCCAACATGTCAAATGTTCCTTCTCCTTGCCCTTCTCGCCTCAGAAATGATGGCATCAAGCAGGGCTGACGAGAAAGAGAATGTTCCGACCTCGACCTATCCAGTGTGTGCTACTGCCTTCGCATATTCAAAATCGAATGAGTAGTATTCGATCTTGCAGTAGTCTCTGTGAATATTCGCAGGCCATCCCGTCCTGTAGTGAGCGAGTGCCTGCATTAGATGGCGCTACTGCACAGCCACATGCACAGCTGCAGCAATGCCAGTGATGTCCCATGCTGGGCCGCTCGTTGTATTCTGCATCAACCCGCCTGGCAGTGTGCAGTCAGGACCAAGTCTGCCTTGGGCTTACATGCTTCAGCGCGGTCAGATGCAGACCAATGGCACAGCAGCGATGAAGGCGGTTTCGAAGCGAGGAGGAGTGGCGAGGTTCATTTGGTGGTTGTCCGGGCATCCTTCACCTTTGTCCCACGTCTATTGGCCAAGTGTCAGCACGTGCGACATTCCAAGCCTCTTCAAGAACCTTCGTGCTTCCTCGCTCTCCGCACCACGCAATCCGCTGCCCAACTCACCCACTCACGCCCACGCCCACCGTCTCACCAGGACCTTCACCGCGACACCACCACCACGACCGCACCGCACGCCGCCACCGTCGCACAACCCCTCTCGACCTCGGACCTCGATACTCTCAGCCACTACTCCCGCAGAAAACCTGGAACCTCCGACGCAATGGCCATGTTAGACGGTAATTACAGTAGAAGTAGTAGTC
The DNA here is from genome assembly GCA_002933655.1 of Cercospora berteroae. NCBI lineage: Eukaryota > Fungi > Ascomycota > Dothideomycetes > Mycosphaerellales > Mycosphaerellaceae > Cercospora > Cercospora berteroae. The sequence goes on along the minus strand of PNEN01000575.1, from coordinate 61,809 downwards.
ATTACCACCGCAAGACGAGCGTCGAGTCCTCGCGCCGCTCCAACACCCAGGCATCTGCCTACGCCGTCAACGCCAGCACCATGGCGCTGACCGGCTTCCACTTCTCTACTCCAAGCGGAGAGGGGGCGGGGTGGTAAGACACAGCCATGATGCCATTGCAGACTGCGCAGACCCGGAAAGTGCTGACTTTGTCGCAGGTGGGTTTGAGGCCCCTCCAGGAGGCGTACCATCACCACCGCCATCTCCGGACGCTGCGCCCGTTGGAGGCGCCCATCGTCCCAGCCTGCGCCGCCAGCGCAAGCGCTCCGGAGATGCCGCAAGTCACATCAGGGAAGAGTGTGAGAGACTCTTCTGCGAGACACTGAAGACTGTATTCTTGGTTGAGAAGGATACTGGTTTTGAGGACTCGCTATTGATGGACCTGCGTAACAAAGAAACGACGACTACGACTGGCAGTAAACCGATCCCACAGCAACCGCAGTCGCACCAGACCGTAATTCAGCATGGCCAGCCCACGCCTTCTTCGTCGCCCGCTACACAAATGTATTGTGGCACGAAGGACCTGGTCAAGGAGTATGTTGAAGTATGGGACTATGTGGCCGGAGCTCGCTTCAGAGGTTTCGTCGCGGAGAAAGATGACATGCGCACCATGTTCATCTTCTTCGACAAGCAAGTCGTTGGCATGGACTTGAAGCCTGGGTATGTCTCGTCCCATCATGTTGTACATCACTCTTACTAACGTTACTCAGCCTCATGTCCCTGCTCGAGCTGGCCAGCAGTGACCACTTCGGCTGCACCGAGCTCGTCATCGGCATCGAGCGTCCCACTGTCGACGAGTCACTTTCAGCTGACTCGTCCGACGAAGCAGAGACCGAAGAGCAATTCAAGGATCTGAACCGCTCTTTGGCCTGGGTTGGATTCGAGCTGACCATGCTCGAAGCGTGGGCTGGCCCAGAAGGCTGCATAAGCGACCGCTACGTCTTCCTAGGCATGGATGTCTAGATTCCATCATCACTCACAATCATCTCACCGGCTCGCATCCAGCAAACGCCAAGAGATGTCAATTCTAGACGTGGGCAACGACAACAACAGTACAACGGAACGGGGAGCCGCATACACCTGGTTGGCGGGGTGGGTTGAGCGCGGCTGACGCTAGCTGACCGTCTTGTTTCGCAAAACCAACCCTGTCGTCCTCAGCTCTACTTCTTCCCCACGCTTACCACACACGCGCGAAAAGAACACGCAAACAAGGGCGCGCTAAAACTGCTTCCTGCATATATTGTACATACAGCATATGCATGCAAGGTCCGGGTTCCTACAGTACATTGCATATTGCCAGGGATTGGGGGAGGGAAGTGAGGAGTTGGCGTTTGTGGCGAGAGTGTTTTTACATAGCACAGGCCTCAGCGAAAAATAACATCATCATCACCGCACTGTTTCCAAGAATTGAGCTTTCATATTCTCCACACGACCTTTACATTGATTTGGCAGGCCATTGTTTCGGTCCTGTCCCGTGTGTCGGATGGTTTTCCGAATGTCTGCTGTCACTGCCTCGAGCCACTGTCAATGGTGGTGATGGACCTCTGTCGATATTGAGAACGGTTCCCACCTAAATGCAAAGTGAAGCCAGTGCATTCACTCCACCACATCTCTTTTCCACCTGACACTACACTACTCCAGACCAAGCACAGGTGTCGCAACATGAGGGGAACATGAAAAAAATTGTGGATTTACTTACTACTTTAGTCCCTCGCTGGTACCACCTACCACAGCGATTTCCATATCAATTTCCGTTGAATGGGCAAAGCACGGCAAAGGTAAGGTAGTAGTAGCTGACATTGCTGACTTTCACATGCTCCCAAGTTTCTCAAAATGTCCTTCTTTCACGTGCGTGTCAGAACAATGCCCCCCCCCCTCCCCTCCCTCTCTGATGATCATCCTTTTTCATACGCAATGCAGATGCAATGCACCTTCGGAAACTCAATCTTGCCTTGCCTTTGCTCTTACCGTTGCCGTTGTAGTTCCCGTTGACGTGCCGGTTTCTGTCATCTGTCTATCTATTCTTCATGTGCCGACCGATGTTGATCTTAGCTAACTAGAGGTCGCACAAGGGAGGAGTGAGTTTCTCGTGTGAGTGGTTGCCTACTTTTCATAGGACTGCTTATTATTGTTTGACATGGCACACCGACATACGAGATTCGCACAAAAGAGACAAGATCAAATGACAAGACTTTGTATGACGATACGTAAAAGAAATTCGACATTAAGAGAACAAATGGACTTTTTTTTTCTCTCTTCTTCCTTTCTCAAAACACTACCGACTCTTTCTAGCCCTCCTCCACTCCTTCCACCCACCCATCAATCATCTCAAAACCGCGTTAGGCCCCAAAAGCCAATTGTCGTTAATCTGCATGATCCAGGCTGGGGTTGCTGGGATTCCACACACTCATCAAGTTCATGCACATCCGTAAAAGCTTTTTGGTCCTTTTTCTCATATGCATGCGCTCCTTCAAGTTCGTGAAACGACC